>JAAAKE020000008.1:112654-138110 GCA_010014785.2 Anisolabis maritima
TTTTTGTTTTAAAAGAATCCGCAATCATATATAGTATCGTGGGGGGGGGGGGGGGGGGCCGTTCTCCTTTTAATATAAACATGGTGTGCATTTAGGGATATATTAAAGTAACTTGCTACCCCCCTAGCTTCCTGATAGAATATTTTAACCCCTAGGTTCCTTGCCCCCTCCCTAGTTACGCCTGTTTTAACCTGATAATAATATCTGAACCAATGACAATTTATTTTTAATAAATAAATAACAATCTCGAGTGTATGTAATGGAAAAATTAACTGTTTTATATGAATATGTATTAAATGTTTACCATTTGATTGATTTCCACGGATTTTACTCATCTCTTCATGAAATTTATTTTTTGAATAAAAAGAAATAAATATTTTCATGATAATTACCTGGTGGTGGTGATTTTTTGAGGGTTTTAACGAAGAGAGAGAAAGGAGAGAGCTCGGCACTGCGTTGTTATCCATGACTGGACGTTTGCTAGCCTGCAAGCCAGCTCAGGCGGCGGCGGTCGCCGCTCTGGCTGGAGTGGAGGGGAGGCTGGTCGCCGGCCACTGGGAGAGACAACAATGCTAGTCAACAATAAGAGATAAATTTATATAAGTTTTCGGAGAAAGCCCAGCTATCTCACTTATAACAATAAGAGATAAAATTATGATTTTTTTTTATTGTTAAAAATAAAATATTTTCCCTACTTGTAAATTAGAATTGAGACATAAATGATGATATTTTATAAATAAAAAACACCAATGAAAAACTATGGAAGGTAAAATCCTGCAAAATTATTTTAAATTTTAAATTAAATTAATTTATTAAAATTAAAGTACATAAATAGAGTGTAAATATTATCTAAATATTTAAAATGTAAATATTAAAAATAGATATTTGAGGATTTTTTCGCAATTTGGGCATAAAACTATTATTAAAAAAAAATAATAAATTTTTTTTATAAAATTCGAAAACTATTTACTTTTTTTTTAATTATTATGATTAAAATCAAGGCTGAGTTAAAAAATAAATAATTAGAGGCCTGCTCTAATGAGTCAATAGATGAGCTGCTAATTGTTCAAGAAAAATAAAATAGTTTGTTCTTCAGTTTTTTTTTTTTTTTTTTTTATAATATTGACGTTTCGCTCAAGCCTTTCAAAAATTACTCAGGACAATGTAAAAACATTTGATTTTCTTTACTATTCAATATATTTGATGTGCATTGACCCTTAGATCATGAAGGAGATTTGCCTCTGTTCTAAGAGACAAATCAATATAAAATAATTGGAAAAATAAAAATAAAAAAAAAAAACAACTCGAAAGTGTAAAGTGGTGAAATGTTTTTTTTTTTTTTTGTTCATATAACTTTTACCCTTTAAGCAGAACCATTTGAGACGCCGGTTTCTCGGGGCCCAGGCGGATTCAGCACGGGTGACGCGTCTAAGCCTAGCACACCCCAAAAAATCAGATCAAATTTAAAGACGGTTATATGGCGTTCTCCAACGTTCTAACTATACCATTGAGGTCAGATGACGACTTTTTTATAAACATTTTAAGACCGCTTTTACTACCAGCACATGAAGTTTAATTCAAAACTTAACTTCCCTTAGTATGAAGAAAAAAAAAATGTCATTTAGTAAAAGGAAATTTCAAAAACATTTTATTAATTATAAAATCCAATTATTATCAATAAGAGTGAATTTTTCTTCCATTTTAGACATTCTCTCCTCCGTCTATTTATTAATTAAACAAAGTAATATATAATTCAATCCTTAATTAAATATGAATGTTATTGTAATAATCTAATCTTAACCTCGAGATACTAAGGGTATATGCATACGTAAACTGTATAGGAGCAATATATGAGGCATCACAATTTAATCAGTCAATAGAGCCAAAACATACAGGGAGGTATTAATGACTAATCGGAGGCCAGTGCAAACGGGAAGGGATAGGGAAGGTTGTTTGCAACTGGAAAGAAAGAAAACCCTCCGTAATGCATGATCTGTTGATTTTGCAAAGCTGAGGAATCCTCTAGGAGGCGAGAGGTGTATACTCAAGAGGGCAGGTGTTCCTTGCAATGCAGATCGCCATTGATCGGCTACGGGCCTACGGGGCTACGTATCTCTGCCATTCAGGCTCCATAACGGATGGTATGCTTAATGGATAAATACAAACATTATTGTGTTTGGTCGTGGTCAGGTTAATATTGTCTTAACAAATAATAATCCGATAGTTTGGTTACCCTATGCTAATTAGCCACTCAAGTGACCAAACAAACAAACATACAAACAAGGCCTGACTTGGTCTGAGCAGCCAACAATGCGATATTTCATGGGAATGGGACGGGGGTGGCGAAATCCCCCCGGGGATGTATGCGCAGCATCTCGTATCTCACCAATTATAAATGGACCACAACTCTCACTCAATTAACAGACCAAGGGAAATTCATTTCGCAGATGCTTCTGTCAAAGCCTATTAGTTTGAATACTGATGATTGATTCAATCTAAAGCGAATCCCAAAAGTCCCTGGCGATACCAAAAGTCGCTTGTTTACAGACCGGGTATTTTCGAAACCTCCTATTATTCAACTATATCACACACTAAATATAGAGAGATGGCAACAACTATTGCTTTTATTAATTATTGCAGATCCCCTAGATCAAAATAAACCGTTCGAATAATATTTAGAGAAAAATTAATTAATTATTCATGAGAGAATATTTTTCTTATAAACAAAACTATCATGAAAATACAAGTATCAACTAGTTAAAGTGGGAAAATTACTTTTTTAATAATTAATTTATTAGCAGCATCAAACACCCGAGAGGGAGGCTGGAAGAGGTTTTACCTTAAAAATCAGTTTTTTTAAGATTAATCAAGTACATTTTTGGGGTATACAATTGGGACACCCTGGTCTAGCGCATTTCTTTGTAGAAATTAATTTTTATAAATAATTTTTTTTATTTTACAAACAGAATCTTCAATATATTTATATAAAGCAAATATAACCACCAAAAAAATCAATTTTGCGAGTTTTTACTGTCATTATTTTCTTAAAGCAATTTTGAATCTAATTATTAAAGACTCTCTTTATAAAGAACATTTCTCCTTGGAAAGATTTCTTGATTTGTTAATCTATTTAATATGTCTTTGTGCTTTATTAATTGAATAATTAAACAAATTATTTCAAAGTGAAGCTATAATTATTTTGACTGAGAGTGCAAATGTTCTCTCCCTGTTCTGTATTAAAGTTAACTTGCTTAAATTAAGGCGTTCTTTGACGTTAAGCATTATTAGAGGAACTTTAATTTAAAATACACGGAAAACATTTTCAACTCATTTCGATTATGTTCAATTTTCAAGTCATATTCCAATAAAAGAACTCTTTTGATCATAAAGGATAGAAAATTAATTTTTTTAAATCAAAATAATCAAAATAAATTAAAAAGTCCAGAAATATATATTCTGGAAATATTAACTCGTAATAATAAAAGAAAAATTATTAAAATAAACAAATAGAAAAATTAGTCTAATTTTAATATTCTTTTTTAAAAATTAATAGAATAGAATTTAATTTTGGGTATATAGCATATAAATAGATAGATAGATTGATTTATCGTGCTCTGAGGCAATTGCCCTCTGTAGCCTGAAGTAAAATTACAAAAATATTCATTTTTATTTAGCATATCTCTCTCCTCATCATCCGTCTAATAAGTGCTGATAAAATTTTGGTTCAAATGTAGTCAACGTTCGTGAACTCCTAATCTCTCCCGGGATAGAAATCCACAAGACCACGACGATCCAAATGTCGCCGTTCTGTATTGTGACACCTGAAATCCAGCATCACTCTTAGTTCCCTCCTTCGCAATTAAGTCCTCCGGGTCAGTCTCTCGTAAAGGTACTCGGGTTTTCCGCTCTCCAGGAGACTAAAAACATAATACAATAACATCCCATGAAATTCAATTATTGGGTGTTATGTGATAGTCCACCGGAATATCGTAGATAAACACTCCCTTAAAACCCTTCTATGTTCATCGGTATTCAAAATCTGTTTCACCGGTAGTCAAAATCGGCGAACTGACTATCACCCTCCTAATATCTGATAGGAAGTGAGAAAGATAGAGAGAGTTAATTGATTCTGAGCATTCTTTTTTCGCCGGGCCGCAATCAGCTGTTTAGGTGCCTTTTGCAGGTCCTCACTCGAAAGGAGTGCAGTCAAGCGATATATACGAAATATTATATCAGAGTATTTAAAGAGTTTCTATGTTGTGATGGACTGAAAATAGAGAAAAAATTAGAGAGTGGGGAGACGAAAAGGAAATCAAATATCTCCCTTCCCCCTCCTAGCCAAAAACAAAACCAACAGGTAGAAAAATATCGTTTAAAAAAAAATTAAAAAGAAAATAAATGATAAATGTTATATATTATAAAGGCGTATTCATGGATGGCCAACTCCGATCCCGCGATTGGTCTACTAAGCGCCAGTGATATCTAAAAAGTCTATTTTAAACGTCATTTCTCAACTTAAATAAAGAAATAAGAGAAAATATTTTTTTATTCCATCAAAATAAAATAGTTGATGAACAAAAGGGTTACAAAAGGGAAGGTGTAAATAATAATTATAGTATAACAAAAAATAATGCATTTGATTGGCATTTTCTTAAAAAATAATTGTATCCCCTTGGACACTTACAATGAAGATTTAGTAGGAGAAAAAATTATTTTTAGAGGCATTTCGTTTTAAAGAATAAATTATAAAATAAATTAGATGATTAACTTATTTAGAAGTTTAAGTTCAAGGAAATATTTTTAGAATTATGATTTTATAAAAATTATTGGAAAATTTATTTATTTTTTAAATAAATGACTCTTTGGGATACGAATACTTGATTACAACCATATTTCCAAAAGTAAGTAAAACTAGGAAAAAAAATGCGCACATACTTGCAAATATTTAATATTTATTAACAAAAAATTGGTTACTCAGAGGTTATTAGTGACCTCTAGACTACCAAAATTTTTTATTAATTAATTGAACTAGGAATTGCTGCTCACATCTTCCGCTGATACCGAAATTGATTTAATTTAGATTTCAAATCTCAGAATGGTATGGTAATCTAGAGATCAAGGCACTCAACCCTCACGAGAGAAGATCAAATTCGATTCCCGGTAGTGCCCAATTATTTTTCAAAGATGTCAGTTAATAAAATTTAATTAAAACTTTAATAAAAAATATTTTTATATAATTCAATAGATGAATTCTAAAAAAATGACCTTTCAAGCTAAAAGATTTTTCCCACCTAAATTGATATCCAATACTATTTTTGATAAAATTTAGATATTTTCTTTCTCCCTCAACTGATATTCGCCGCCCCCAAGGGATCCGGATCTAAACGACTGAGTGACTCAACTGGATTTTTTTTTGGGAGAAAAGGAAAGAGGCTGTAGATAGGGTCTGGAACATTGTTCATGTTAGGGGATGAAATACGACTATTATTGTCCAAATTGTTTAAGAGAGAATCTTTTTTTTCATTTTTCATTTTATTGCTCTTGAGAAACTAATTTTTTTTTAAATAAAAAAATTTAATCAAATATAAATTATTCAATAAAAAACTTAACCAAGGTAATTTAATTAAAAATAAAGAGAAGAAAAAAACGCTAAACGAAATTTCATTATTACATTATCATTCCTCGTAAAGATCGAGTGATTCATGGATCAAAGAAAAATTTTAGATTAATCGAAATTACTTCTTTTACTTTGTTTATTTTTATTATTTATGACCTTAGTTATTTTTATAATAAATGTCAAAATAGTGCCTCTTTTCTTGGGGTGTATTCATTTAACAAGAATTCTTTGATTCAAAAATTTATTTTTTTAGAACGTCATTATTAATATTTATTATTTATAATAAAACAATTTTAGGACGGATAAGAGTTAATACATTCTAAGACCATCTAATAAATAATTGTTTTAATGAAAATTGTTAGATCAAATTTTGATAAAATCGAAAAGAACTAAAAAAGAAGATTAATAAAGTTCTAGATTTTATTCGAAAGGTTCGACGTGCAAGCGAAGTGGGTACCTAGCTTAAATATTAAATTTTAGCCTCGATGGTATTTTTTGAGAAATCTTGTTCACACATACACAGACAGATCATTTAGCGAGACCCATTTTAGACTCATGGAACTTTAGAACGTGTATTTTCGTTGATTTCGTCTATTTTTTGCGATCCTAATACTTTATATATTATTATTACATAAATATAGGTAAGAGAAAGTAAAAATAAATACAAATTTCCTTCTCGAAAAAATAGGTAGTTCTGAAAACTCCGGCGTTCTTTGAGGTTGCCACCCTCTATATATATAAAAAATTTTCTTAATTCTCTTAATTAAACAGTGAAGAAAAATGTTAACTCAAGTATGGGGGAAAAAAAGAAAAAAAAAGAAATTTTCTTTAAGATTTTTCATAGGAGAGTTTCTGAATACAGGCCTTGAAGATATATTTATCATTTGGAAGTAATTTTTTTTTAAATAAAACTTATTTTTGTCAACTAGGAAGAATTTTATCAATTTTAACTCCTCCACTATTCCTTAGTTACTCTCCTATTTTAAATGAAATGCCAGTTTAGAATTACAATTTTTAAAATAATACAAATCTCTTTTCATCGTATTTCCCTTCTTTATATTTTTGTAAACTTTATTTCTCTCCCTTTTATCTTTTACTTTTCACTTTTTATTATCGAATTGCCCAATTAGTTGAGAAATATCCGGTACTTTGAGAAGAGCAAACCAAATTCTTATTTCATTTTTTTCATATATATTTGTTATTTAATACAGTAGCAACTCGATTATCGAGACTCTAGTCATCCGGATCCTCAATTATCCGGATGCGAAGAGCCCAGTTTTTTTTTTTGTATATATCAATAAAGTTGTCATACCAATAAAAACAATTTTTTTTTTCATTTTTTCTGGTTTTTTTATACTTTACTTTTTCGTAGTATAAGGCAAGTATTGAATCGTCCAAATATTCGATCTCGAGATTTTGACATTTTGGGCTTCCCCGAGTTCGAAAATAACATTTTTCACATTTTATATGTGTGTCTGTCTGTATGTTCGTTAACAGGATAATTCGCTCACGCTTTAATATAAATCAACCAAATTTTACATAAGTGCATTACACCAAAAGCAACCTCTACAACTTTTGGGGTATTTGTGTTTTTCCAAAAATCGTGATCACTCGAATATTATTTCACAGAGACAGATATAATTCAGATTTTAATAATATATTTGTTATAACTATATATGTATATGAGAAAGTTAAGTTCTCAATTAATTGGAATTTCTAGTGTATTTAATTTATATAAAGATAAAGACTATTTTATAGAGTTTTTTGGTGAAATTCAAGAGCACTGTCTCCTTCCTTGCCCATGCGTATAGTTAAGATTGATTAAAAGATTTCAAATTCTTTTGACATTTATTTATTAAATAAAACGAAGGTGAGTTGAGGTTGAACTACCACAGACTCAACAAAAGTAATCATGGAAAAACTTTCATTTTAGTTAATAAAAAAAAAAAAAAAACATAAAAAAGATTATTTTAATAAAAGAAGCTTATAATATCCTTTTTCTTAGTGGATTTTGATTAAAAATTTTCGTTCTTTGAATACTGTAATTATTTTACTTCCTTTATAAACTTGTTTCTGACCACTATGTCATATATTTCCATTAAAATATAATATTCAATCAGTACTTGATAATTAAAAACTTAGGCTATTAATTAGAATTAATTAAAGGACCTCACTGAAAATGAAAATATTTAATTGAGTGCTCTTTTGACCTCGCTTTCAAAATAGATCTAATAAATAGGCTTATTTAGAGGGTGTTTTAGTGGATAGTAGAGTTTTATAAATTCTCTTTTAGCATTCACACTCTGTCCACTTGATTATTACATTTCTCCCTCTTATAACTCAACAACACACCACCCTCCCTCCCTGCTTCTCCTCAAATATGAAATTGTAAAGGATAAGTTTGTTTATCGAACTTCGGTTCATGAATGTGAAGAGAGTTTGTATAAAATTACAAGGAAACATAAGATGAAGGCTTCTCGTTAGTTTAAAAATAATTCAAAAATTATTATCTTTCTATTGAATACTAATATAATAAATGTTAATTTTAAGTGAAGCCAAAAAATAATATCATAATTTAGGACTATAAAATTGAAATGTCTTAACCTGAACGGCAATCATACCTGAGGAAGAAAATTAACCGATTGATCGAAAAGTTCTTAAAAAAACACAAATATATGAAATGACATTAGTAATTTGAATAAATATTTTTATTTTATGATTTCAAGTCACTCAATAAAAATAATCTCTTGTATTTAAAAATAATATACTGAAGAGGCATCCGTAACTCTTTCCTTTACAGTCAAAGGGGTACAAAAAAGATTAAGAACAGCTAGTCTACACATATTCACAAGTCGACGGACTGACAGACCAAAAAAGAAAATAATTGATTCCTGTTACCCAAAGTCTAATTCGAGTTTATCTGTAAAAATCTCGAAAATTAAAAAGTGACATGAAATCAGATTATTATAGTGACGGTCAGTAAATTCTAAATAAAAAAAAAAAACAGATGCATTTGGCCATCGAATAAATATAAACAAATATTTAATGTGAATTTAGTTTAAAATTAATTATACTTTTCTTCCCTTTATTTTGCATTTATACAAAATTAAATTAATTAAATTAAATTAATTAAAATAAATATTAATAATATATGCCAAAATATCAAAACCGTGTATTTAATAAACATCAGCTCAATATTATTCTTCCCTCCCCCCCCCCCTCCCCTTACCTTTGACTTTTCTGCTGGTTGCTTTGATATAAAGAAGGGTCCAAACATGAAAAGAGTGTATTTGTATGGTATTTAAAAAAAAATCTGAGCTGAGTTTTAATTTTAATTATTTTTTTTACTTTGATTTAAGAATAAGTCAAAATTTAATAATTAATTTTATAAAGTGAGTGTAAAAAGAAGCAAAATTTTATGATTAAATATACAAGGATTGAAGAAGGGAACTTCTCATTTTTAATGGATCGTTTAAATTATATTAAGAAGTACTAAATAAATTATTTATTGTTATTCGATGTATATATAAATTCATTTTTTTTAATTTAATTTTTATTTAATATATATGTATTATGGATGTCTTTGAAAAAGATCTATAAATCGGAATAACATTATTTTTTGGCAAAGTTACTTGAAAGCTGAGCCAAATTAACATGAGCATTATTATAAGCTATCTGACAATATATATTGTATGTATGTGGTTTATGTATCAAGCCTGTCCACGAACATTGAGCCAACATTGTATCGATAGGATGATTATATTGAGTGTAGATAAGGTGGCACAATGTAACGGGTTTCGTTCAGGGGGAATGTGCTATTGTTTGCTTCGGAAAACACCTGATGGGCCTTGTAACTGTGCACCCGGTGGCCACCCCCTCCCTATACAAACCCCCAAAGAAAAAGACCACAGGGCGCTTATCAAGCACTGACATTCGCCATTCGCCATTCGCCACCCTTGCTTTGTTTAATGGATTTGCTTTTATCTCCATCAGTGAGAAATGCCATTGTGTCCAAATAATATAATAATAATCAATTTCCGAAAAAATGTTTCGATATTAGTTCCCCGTATAATATTGATTGTTTATTGAAACCCATTTAAGTAAAAAAACAAAGAAAATAAATAATAATATTGTATAAAGAGTTAACTCTATACCAGTGACCCCAACGGGGTCGATATATACCTTAAGGGGGCAAGAGAATTTTGAAGGGACTATTTATTACTCATGCGGTCAATTAAATTCGATAAAATACAGTGGCGTCATTTCAACTTTTTGAAGTCAAAAAAGCAACATACTAAATTCCCAAAGGGAGATTAAAAGTTTCTTAGGAAGAACTCAGGTTCCCCCTCTCCCCCAATTAAGTTCCGGAAAGGCCAGCCTTAACTTCGGTACTCGTGGTCGTTATCCACTTACAAGATGGAAGCCCCTGTATGAATTATAAATTATTTTATTTCTCAAGGTTAACAATTAATTTATTCATTGAATACGAGTAGATTTTTATATGACTATAATTCACATTTATATAAAATAAAAATAATAAATTTAAAAAAAATGATTCACAATCACACCTGATATATCACTTCGAGCTCTGATAATTAGTAACACCTGCCCCCTCTTCGTTTTAGAGACTGGGAGTCATAAATGGATTTAATTTAAAGAAAGAAATTCATTGATAAATGATAAAAATAGAAAGGGAAAAGAGTTTAGAAAAAGAGAGAAAATGCCAGCTTTGGTCGGATTATTTGTGGTAGCCATTGGAGTATTCACCAGATTTAAACCCCTGAATAATAAAAGTCTTCGAATACATAATAAAATAATTTTAAATTCGAAATATAATTATTTTAAAGATATATGACATACAAAAATAATATTTTTAATATTAAAAGAAAAAAATTTGGTTTTTATATGATTAATAAAGGAAAATATGGCAACATTAAAAAGATAAATCTAGTTAATGATCTCGTTATAAAGTACTTATCAGAATCATCCCATTTAGGTCATGACTGTGTTTTCATCGATATGAAATAATCACCCTTTTCATTTGATAATAAACGACTATGAAATCTGATAATGTGGCCTTCTTTTGAATAACTATGCATATTCAAAATATTAAACTAATAATACTAATAATAATAACAAACACGTTGCTTCTTTTATTTTTTATTCGAATTAAACAGAAAATTTTATTTTATAATAAATATCACCCCAGAAAGAGGGATGTGAAAGGTCACATCCGGCGTCAAATACCGGGGTTTAAAAAAAAACTTTAAAGAAAAAATAATTTTTTAAATAAATACAAATTGTTATTTTTGGCAAATTAAAATAAAAGCATGAGAAATTCATTGAAATTTTTTTTAAATTTATAAATATAAAATATAAATAATATTTTAAAGTAACATTAGTTATTTTCCAGCGCCTCTATATATAACCAAATATATTCAACATTTTTATAAAAAAAAATTATTTTCCGCTTTTTTGGTTCATGTTTAAATAAAAGCGTTTTTTTTTTTTTTTTTTCACGGCTAAAAATGCTTTGGTCACTAGAGACGTTGCAATTGTCCGAAATCTAATTTTTAAATAATTCGTTTCCTAATAAATTTTTTGTAATCATTTTTTACTACATTGAATTTTCTTCGGAATTTAGCCTATATAGGAAATTTCAGATCTCTAGATCATTAGGTTTTAAAAATTAACTACAAGATGTTGTCCAGACAAATGGACAAAACACGTTATTAAATAAATGTAAAAATTAGAAAATACGTATACTTAAAAGTATACTTGAAAAGATTAGTTCATTTTGGGATTGGTCTAGAAAGTCGTTTCACTGCGGTAAGATTTTCCCCCAATAGAATTAAAAAACAAATAAAAATTTATTCATTTCCTTGAGGAATGTTCTTTTTTTCAGACAAGTCAGCGACTTGCCTCTTTCAAAGATTCGTTCTCCAAGAGCAGGACAATCCCGTATCCCGTAAAGAACGCATCTTACTTGAACAAAGAATATTCAAGAACCTCCAAATTTAAAAAAAATATATTAAAGTATTTCAGGAAAATAGTTCTACAATAATCATTGAATGAATCTCTCAATTGATCGAATAATGAGATTTTTCATCGAGCGATAAATATTAATAAATAGCCTGTTGATTTTAAGCGTTTGCCATTTCGGTCAGATCATGTTCTCTATAAATTAAATGACATATTAGTTGAATGGATGAGCCTCTACGGATCTGTTTGCTTTTACTTGACTTTAGTATACGTTTATTAATATAGAGAACTGATGTGCACTAGTGCATAGCGATCAGCCTGTGTATCAGCACGAGCAGATGTGAACTTCGGTGGGCGGCGGTCGCCGCTTTCGGTGTCACCATTCAACTCAATGTGTGGGTTAATAATAACAATCTGGTTGATATTATTACCGCGAGATTAATAGATGAATCGCTGATTGGGAATAGGCCGGTCGTGGGGCGCGCCCCCCTTTTGTCAATGCACGGGAACAATAGACGGGTTAGAGCTCGGATGCACCACCCACCCCTTGGCCACCCTGTAGGGTGCCTTGCCACCGGCCACACACACACCCACAAACACACGCAGAGAGCTATTGTTATTTATAACCACCCTCTACATGTTTCTTACCGGAAAAATCGATCCCCGCCCCCTCGATTTTCCATTTTTCAAAAAAATAAAGAAAAACACTCGTTTTATCTAACAAAGGAAGCAAAAAGTAGGTGAGTTTTTGAGTCTCCTGTATTTCCATTTTTTTAGAGTATTATTTTCAAAAGAATTTCTTTAAAAGTCATAGGTGAATGGCTAATTAGGCATTGGGTAGTTGGTTTTCATAGGGATAATATTTATAGTTTTCTTGCTAGCTCAACCCCTTTCATTGATTGGATATTTTTTTTAAGGGTGTCATTTTATATTTGTATTAACAAAATGTATCTTTTCTTTTTTAGTTTCAATAATAAGTTTCTTTTTTTCATATATACGCGCCCTCCCTTTTATTATTTCCCGTCCTAAAGGGCAGGGTGACAATCACTGTTGTAGGAAGAAACTATTCATTATAACTACTTAAATGAAGTATTCCCCAAAGGAGCAATTGATGGTCTTTACTATTTAGGTTAGGAGTGCCCAACTTTTTGTCTTACATGGACCACATTAAAAGGGAAAAATTGTCCCAAGTCGTATATAAAATAAACTAATTCTAAGGAGAGTTATTTTACAATATATTATAATTAGTAAATAATCTATAATAATGTTAAATAATGTCGTATCGTATCAAAAATTCATCGTGAACGGACATTATGGCTGGCCGCATTAGGGTCTTATTTAGGCGATATTCAAAAAATTAGAAATCACAGGTTTTAAAGTTTTTTTTTTTTTTTTTTTGGAAATAATTGTATTTAACTATTTCAAGAAACATTATTTTGATGCTTTATTTGCCAAATCTATTTTTTTTTATCTCGTTCCATTTTTCGCTCTACAAAACTGAGCTAATAAATAATTGTTATTTAATATGTTTATTTGCATTGTCTTAACCGATTATCAAATTGAAACATTTAGTTAAAGTAGAAATTATATAAACTTGCAAGTTATAACTAAAGGGAATGTCCCTTCCATCCCTTGGTCAGCCAACTCGATTATCGATCACACACTAAACATCTCTGACTGCCCTAGATCTGATGATGACCCAAACGAACTCGAAATGTCATATGAAGGGAGGATAATAAAAAAAGAATAGCTGGTAATATTTTTATAAAATTTTTAATTATTATACTTTAATATTTAGTATGAGAAAAAAATAAGCTATAAAAATTTTTATTAACGAGAACATTTCCAAGAAATGATGTGAAAGATAATATATTTATATAGGAGACTTAAAAAAGTATTATATTAGGATCTTTTACTCTTAAGATGGCATATAGAAAATCATCCTGAAATAATAAGTTATAAAAGTGTTTAACCACGGGTCTTGCGCTCACCCTTCATAAATAGTTTGAAAAAAATAATGTAAAAGTTTTTGATTGAAATATTGATACAAGAGAGGGCGCCCATGGTCAGTTTGGATTATATTAGAGGGAAGGATCGGTCTGAGAAATTAGTAGGTTAAAGTAAAGAGTGTAAATTCAGTAAGACCTCGTTCCAAATTAACCAAGCGTTGAATGAAACAGCGTTAAATGGGATCATCTTAACAAGTAAATAATAGGGGTGGGTAAAACAGGACTAAATAAAAAATTTTATTTCGGCTCTATTGGGCCCCTCTAAACAAGAATCATGCCTACATTACTTTTTATAGACATTTTTTTATTGCTAATTTGTATTCATTAATTGAAATAAGTGTGATCATTTCATTGGACACTTTTTTGTCTTCTCGGAATAAAAATGGCACTTCTTTCCAAAGATGGCTTAATTCAATGAAAAAATATAGAATTAATTTTAAATTGAAGCGTTAAGCGGGTCTTACTATATATGAAAGTAATAGTGTACACTACTTCGGTAATTCTTAAAAAAAAAAAAAACGTCAAAGTATTAGTTTACGAGTTTTTTTTAGTTTTTTCCATCTTTTAAAATTTCTAATTGTTTTCAATTTTATATATTAGATTCCTAAAGCTCTGAGGATGGATTTAATCAAGAACGAAAAGTCAGCATAGAGTTGCGGAATAAAAAGAATTAAGTCCTAGCTTCAATTGTTTTATTTTCTTCACGTTCAACGTTTCAATATTTCCCTATTTCTTTAGTGGGAAGAGGGTATGGGGTACTAATCATATTAAAAAAGAAGGAGACTAATTAAAAAAGGTTGAGAAGCAGGGAATGAAAATATAAATTGTGACCGAATTAAAAAATGGAAAAACTAAATGTACTCTATTTCATTATCTTTAACTCTTCTTCCTATATACCATGGATTGAAGAAATTAACTCGTGTAATGCAGGCAACCCAAATGACCAACTCATTACTTCGATTAATTCCCCCAGAGGGAATAATTCATGGGTGTTGTTAATCTCTAAATTAACTCTGGAGAAATTAATCGAGAGAGGTGGTCATTTTGGTTGCCTACCTTCAAGCAAGCAAAAAAGAACGTAATTCTGCACTCGAACGTTTTAATTCCTAGCTAAGTCAATTAAACTAAATCCACCAAGGCCCCTTCCATAGAGCAAGCATAAAGGATATGTCGTCAGTGAGGCTCTTTCTTTCTTATAAGAGGAAACGGTAACTCCCTCTCTGATAAGATTACAGAAATTGAATGAAAAACCAAAAACCGATGTAATAGATGAAAAATCCGTAAAATATATTTTCTATTTTTCATCATATTTTAAAAATACTTCAACAAATAAAAAATTCCTTTAATTATTCTAATCAATCAAAATATTATCCGCAAATTATAATCGAGAATCACAAATAAAAGCTGGATAATCTATGAACGGATCAATATAACAACATAATAACGATTTTTTGATATTAAACAGTAATACATCGTTTGACAATGGCTAATTTTAACTTGATTTACTATAAGTTTGTTTTAATAAAGCTTTATGTTAGATAAACTTATCAGCTTGAATAAAAATCATTAATATGTCATTTTATTTATGTTATTATAAATTTACTGGGGAAAAAAAATTAGAGTGGGGATCACGTGGAATGTCACGTTATTTTTAAATCTAAACAAAAAAAATTTCCTGTTAAATCGAAATTTAATTTAGATATAAAAAAAAAAATATTAATGACATAAGGAAAATTGTATGAGTAATTAAAAAAAATAAAAATATGAATTATATTAATATAATAAAGTATGAGGGTATCGTGGTGTAGAGGTTAGCGGACCGGCATTTTTTAGAGGCAACTCGAGTTGATTAAAGAATTTTTTACGTTGTTTGTTGATACTTAAATTTATTTCAATGTTTTTGAGA
This sequence comes from Anisolabis maritima, assembly GCA_010014785.2. NCBI lineage: Eukaryota > Metazoa > Arthropoda > Insecta > Dermaptera > Anisolabididae > Anisolabis > Anisolabis maritima. Next base: position 128,169 of record JAAAKE020000008.1, read on the forward strand.
AAATAAATAGAGAAAAAGAGCAAACTGACTGACAAGAAAAGACTGGGTTAGAAGTTAGAAAATTCCAGTCTTAGCTGAAAAACGACATCACATGTTTGAGTACGTGAATGACACTGGTGATATCTACTTAAATATTATATATATTTTATTTTATAATTAAGAATTATTTAGAAAAATTATGTAAATTTTTTTCGATATATACTTCAATTTCAAAATAGTTCTGAGTTTTTTATCTCAAAATTTTTGGAGGATTTCTTTAGTTTTTAAAGAGTTCACTGACGCAGTCAAATCAATTAACGCTGTTTCAGTATAATTATTTCATATTTTTTGATTTGGCACTTTTATTGGAAAAGAATGCCAAAACGTACAATTTTATTCTGGGAAGAGAAAAAATGTCAAATGAAATATTCACATTTATCGAATACTATCTCCCACGTTAAACGGATTCTCATCTTAATTCCATAAGAAAACTAAGCGTAATTGTATGATAAGAAAGTGTCTTATAAATGTAATTTTCCCTGATAGACAGGTATCAAAACTTTGAATTAAAGGGGAAAGTATTTATTTGAAAAATGTGAAATGGAATAAATTGTAATTGGTGTTTACTTAGCAATGTGATGGAAGGGTTGAGGGAGAGAAAGAGAGAGGGGTTGGGCGGTATCTTATTTTTAATTAGACCCTGGAAGGATGGAAGGGGGTCGATATTAATTCTTGATGGAATTCGATTGTAAAATTGAAAGGGGAGCAGCTTGCTGGGTATATTTCCTATGTGTCAGCGTTACAAAGCCTAGGAGTCAGCCGTTGATAGATGGACCTATTGTGTTCTGTCTGAGCGAGAGAGAGCACCTAACACCTTGTCTCTTGTCAAAGAATGATTTATGCTACTGAATTTTCGCTGTTATTTTGCATTTGATAAAAATTATGACTGACATTGAGACTAATCTTAGTCCTCTAACCCCGCGGGAGGGAATCTAAAGCGTTACTTTGAATAATATCAAAAGCTATCCTTTAGAAAATATTTCAGTAATCATTTTAGACCTGTCTAATTTTATTCGACAAAAAAAAGGTGAGCTCGAATGAATGTGAAATAAGATAATGCTAAATTTAATATGCATTAAATCAATCATTTAAATTATATATACATATATAACGATCAATATATGGGCCACTCATCGGCTAATCTGATTAACTCGAAAGAGATTTTATTTTATAATTAAGGATTATTTAAAAAAATTACGTATATTTATTTGCAAGATATATATCAATTTTTAAGTAGTTATTTGTCTTTTTTTTATCTCCGTAAGTTTGGACAGATATTAAGATTTTTTATTAATTCCCCTCCCCTTTTTTCTCGTAAATTTAGTAAAAATGCATAAAAATATGAAAATTATAACTTGTATTCCAGGGATGGGCATGATTGCGATCGTTTTGGGTTTAAATCCCTAGATCCGATCCGATCCAGGATTTTGGATTTGAAATGGTAAGAAGGATTTAGAATATTGGATCAAAATCCCAATTCTTCCAAAGGTTCTAGGATCGGATTGCTAATCCTTTTTACGATGATTTATCAAGTATGTAAGACATGTCATGTTGATTTTTGGGTTATATTGTTTGATATATAAATATCTTGTCATTAATTGCATTAAAAAAAAAAAAGTTTCAATAAAAAACATCCCTGCTTGTATTAAATTTTAAATAATCATCTTCGTCCTCTCCCGAAGTCCGGAATTGGAATTGTAAAGATTGATATGATCGAGAGTGGAAGCAGGGTGGCCAGTCGCACAGCCCACCCCTTGATTTGGGAGTGGGGAATGACAGAGAGATTAGAAGAAATGCCAGTCTCTTAGCAAGGGTAGTTCGTGGTCTCTATCTACGTACTTAACAGATGTCAGCCCTTGAGTCAGTGGTTCGCTTCCCTTCCAATGCGACAACCATATCAATTGATTTAAATAAATATCGACCAGATGCCAAAAAAAAAATTTTTTTTTAATTTTTTGTTTGGGGATGCAAAGAGTTTTCTCGTTTAATTTTTAAGGTAAAAATATATAATAATCATAAAAAATTATTTGCTACTTACTAGAAAAGAAAATTTACTTCCTTCCATTTTATAGATTAAAATATAAAAATTAATCATTTTGTTCTTTATTTAAATATTCTTTATAATATTATTAGAGTTTTTCCTTCAATTTTATTGTTTTATTATTATTCTAATTCTATTTTACACAAATAATATGATACAAGTTCATTAGGCCCTTAGGGCCCTCTCACAAACTTGAACATTTCACCCGAGGAGACCTAAGCTGACAATCCAACTTGAGTGGAGTGAGTGGCGAGTGGGTGAAGGAGGGGGAGCGAGGGAATCCTAATAAAAAGGCTATGCGACATACACCTGTAGAAAATATATAGAGGTCCCCTCCATAAAGCAAAAAAAAAAAATTATAAAAAAGACCAAATCAACAATAACAATAAATAAAAATCATGGCTAAGCTAATAAATTTTACCATAGGTTACGGAAATTCATCCGTTTTTGCTCCCTCGTGAAATACATTTTAAAGAAAAATTTTTCACATAACTGCCGCTGTTTTAACCAAAAGGCGGACCGAAATCCTGGCCGGTACTTAACATCCTACTGAGCGACTCCCGGGGCTCATGGGCCGCTTGATCCACCAGCAAAAATATACTCACGAAATATTTTTAAATATAACCGTGACTACGTCAAGGCCGCTACAGGGCATATATTGAACACTAATATCTAATTCAAATTAATTAATCTTAATTATTCTTTAAAAAATATTAATTTAATTTAATCATAAGCATAAATAAAATTAAGGTGAGGGGTCAGCCAGCCCAGTCCCCTCCTTATTTATAAGTTAAATTTTAAATTTATTTATGAAATAAAAATAAAAAGTTGCTTTAAATATGAATCCCCTCTAAAGAGAGCTTGTGCCCCTCCCCACTCGTTATCAGGGTAATATCAATATTTTTGTGCTGACTATTCAATGTCATTTCTCTAGTGAAAGCTTGTTTTTTTGAGAATGTTGGATTAATATCTTAGTTCTCTCTTTTGCAAAAGTGTAATTTGTTGTCCCGAGGAAAATTCTTCATAGAGAAAGGGTTCGAGTCTTTTGCAAAAATGGATCTGAGCAGTGAAAGAAAGCCGAGGAAAGGGACATCTCGCGAAGCCAGAAGAATAAGTACATCAATCATTCCATAGATGTCAACCGACATCAGCCCTTCTGCACGAAAGTTTTTTTGGAGGGGGCGCAGCCCTCAACCCTCAAGGTTTGGGGCTGCTACTGCTGCTGCTGCCGTCCCTCCCTCCCTTCGCGCCCTTTGCGTTTTGCGCCCTTCTCCCCGCCCGCCTTGCTCCTCCATCTTCTATCCTAGCGGTTTTAGTTTGTTTTCCGTCTTACAAAAACCTCACCCCCATTTTTATTCTTTTCTAACCTCGGCACAAAATCACTTATTAATCCGGTCTTGGCACCCTCCACGGATTTATCAACTCCACCCCTTTTTTCCGAAGTCATTTAAATTATATTATTTAATATGCACAAATCATCAATAAAAAATACATTAAATTAATTAATTCATGAATAAAACATAATATAAATATAACTTTTTTTTTTGTTATGATATATAAAAATTAACTTGGTGAACTTTTGTCAACGCGATTTCACTGATGACATTTTATTGCCATCGACCTTTCATTCTTAGCGTTCTTTTAGACAACTATGAATTGTTCTGTATATCAGATAATTATTAAAAGGGTACAATGTATAGCATTCTTTTCGAACCAATAGCACTTTGATTATAATAGAAATGTAGGTCAACTTTAACAATTAGGCTTTGACTATGAGAGCTTTTCTCTCTTCAGTCAGGAACTGACACGTAGTTACTCCATGGATTCTCGTTTCCTTCTCGAAGAGAGCTTATTATTTCTCATAATTCTTACATTTAATGTCAGCGAAGAATTTCATAATGTTGGAGTCGATGATATAATAAATAAGAAATAAATGAATTGGAGAATAGAGGCGTTACTTATGCTCATTCAAAACAACTAACTCTGAAAAATTATCTACGATTTGGTTAACTCTATGGATTTATTGAAGGACTCCATTTGGCGTCTCGCCTCAATGAAAAAGATGAAGGAATATATGTGACCTCAGGTTTATATAAAATATCAACTTTCAAGGCAATAATTTAAAATCATCAGGGCTTACATTAATTGAGGAATATATGAGTATAGAATTGAATATATCGTTGTCATGAGTTTCTTTTTATTTTATTATAGACATAACCCTTTTCATGTGAACTCAGCAGAAAATGCTTAAACTATGAAATCATTTAGATAATCATCATAGGAACTGATTTCTTATACTTTATGATACTTTAGAATTTCACTATTTGTAACACACACCACCTATCTAAAAAAAAAAAAAAAAAAATTCGAATCATTCTATTATTTATTTATTTATATATATAAAACAGTAGTGTCAAAATTTTTTCTGGGTATAAGAGGGGGGTTTATATTCTAATGTGAATATTTTACGAAAATATTTTACTGGAATTCTTGAAAAAATTTAGTTCTGGGCCCAGGGTTTTAACCTTAAAACCTTCATCTGCTTGCGCTGGTAATATAAAGACTCGATCATGATGTCTAAAATCAAGGTCTCTAATTGGGGGACTCAGAAAATCAATTTCTTCCCCTTCCCCATTGGTTTTCAATAAAAATTTATAAATATTTTAAATTATTTTCATTCATTGTAATAGTCGATAAGTTAAATAAATAAATAAATAAACATTTGTTTAGATTTAACTCTCTCTCTCTCTCTATATATATATATATAGGGGATATAAATTATGAGCCCTCCATAATTTTCGAAATGCTACCACTATGTGTCTCCTATATAATTTGTAAATATTTTAAGCCCACTCAATGATGATATAAATTATTTAGGTGGATTAATTTACTTATGCATATGTATTGATATGGCTGATAACGCCTCTTTAAATTTGAACACCTTGAACTCGTCATCTATTTTTTTTTTTTTTTTTTTTTTTTTAATTTCAAATAAAAAGTAGTCATATTACTATAAGTTAAACAATAAAAGATTCCCCCTAAAAAAAAGTCATTTTTCTTTTTCCACTTTTGAAAGAAAAAATAACCCAAAGATTATATAATGAGATGAAGCTCGATATGTCAGAGTTGTAAATGTTTGTGGGGTTCTTTTTATCAAAATGAGATAAGCACTTGTGTATGATAATCTGATATATTTTCAATATGTTCTCGATCATTACTGCCTTGGCATCGAGTTTTCTGTCTTTTACTGGGTCTTTTTCCCGGAGAAAATCATAATATTGTGTAGTAGCCATTAATCAAGAAGGCCTTGTGACAGCTGAGCGAAATTTGTATGGAAAAGGCAGATATGGTATCAAGGCAATGGATGCAGCCCAGGGCTACAAATAGAACCCTTCCCTGAACCTTCCTTCCATCACAACCTTCCATCACAGCTGAGTTGACAGCAGTGACATCGCCGATACGATACATGCCTAAGACACTGCTATTTAACATTTCCATTCCTCTTTATTTTGCGAGAAATTTATTTCTTCATTTAACCCTTTATGAAAGGGATTTTTCATTTGTACGTGTCTCTCCCTCTCCAAGGACAATAAAAAGTAAATCTCACGCCTCTCTCCTCGCTCAAATAATAAATACATATAATATATAGTGCTGTTAAAAATAAATATGCATAAAGACTTGAATAAATATACAATTTTTATAGTCAAAATTTACCCTCTAAGCTTATCTAATTAATTTCTTTTTTATTTGAATGGAACACTTAAAATTGTTTATTATTTCATAATATTGATATTTTAAGCTTTTTTTTTAAGTAATTAGAAAATAAATCATTATTTAAATCTTTTAATGTTTGTTTAAAAATTAAATATTTTGAAAACGCAAATGAGAATGTGGAAATTTCACTTCAATTTAAGATAGAAATACTCACTTTTGGGAGAGCGAAGAATTAAATATATTTATTTTAGTATATAGGAACTTCTAGAAATAGCAATGAATTATAAAAGTTTTTTTTACAGACTCGCCCGTAGGCCCTGTCTTTTGTGGCATCTGAGGTCATAAAGTCTCAGTCCATATTTATTTTTCCCTATATAATTTAACTAAATGTTATCACTTTGGACGGGAAGCCAATACTTATGTACAAAATTGTTATATTCATAATTTTGAACAATTTTTGTTTTAAAATTTGTTTTTGTATATTTAAATAATTAAGAAATTCTTAAGAGTAAAAGATATCAAAATTTTTCAAACAATATTTGTTCAAAATTATTATAGAACAATTTTGTACATAAGTATTATATTATTTTGCTACAGTTGATAATTAAAGGAACATTTTGATTTTGATTTTCAAATGAATTCGACTTTAGGGTGGGTCAATTTTTGTTTTGGCTCGCTCTTCTATCTTTCCTCCACCTCTATTTTTCTGTTGCTAAAAGAGATGACAAATACGTCGCTAATTTTCTCCATCTCTTCGAGAAGGAAAAAAATCAGTTGAATACATTAAACTTATTTCCATATTATAAAATGAATGGACATCGCTTTTAATGTTGAATGTATTTTTTTTAGAGAGAAAGACGCTTTCTTCAGTCGGGATGAATATTGTTAAGTGAAAAAAAAAGCCAAAAATGAATATATAATCGAGCCGGCGGAATTGAAACTGAATGTCTTGGTCGCCTCATTTGCATTGGGATGCTTAGGCAAGATTACAATGTTATAATGGTATTTAATAACACGCATCCGATCTCATTTTAATTGTAATCAAGGCAAATTCAGCCCCCTGGCAGCTCGCTGCCACCCACCCAACCACCTCGTACCCCAACCCCCTCACACGTCATCGAGACTAACACGTGGCATAATTAGCTCCGCGCTAATTACATTAGACGACGAGGCGAATCTAATACAAAATTAGATTTCAATCTCGCCTAACGCCGTGCCATCAGCAAACTTGAACGTCGTCACAACCATTGAGCCCGAATTTCAATCAAACAACGTCTACACTCCAGCTATATACAGCTTATTCATGCAAACATTCCTTGCATACATTCGGGCGTTAGCTGCATCTTATTTTATATACTAAAAGAGAATATTGTACTAAGACAAAGAAATACGATTAACCATTAACTCTAAGCGTTATCAGTGTCTTTCCTATGAAGCTTGAATGATGGCAAATAAGAAAGGACCGTTTTGGATATTTTTTTTTATTGCTTAGGGGTTGATTATTCAAAAAAAAAAAAGTATCCTGATCCTCTACTCCAAAGGACATAAATATAATTTGGTTTAATGGAATAGGGAATGAGAGCTCCAAAATAATTACATACAAGTATATTTCATTAATAAATGATGTTGGGTTCATATCAATTGGTGTTGGAAATATTTTTTAGTATTTACGCTAAAAAATAGTTATTAAAAAATTTTAGTGCCATATTAATTAAAAATAAACAACTATAGAAAATATTAGATACCATCCTTAGAGCCGCGGACCTATGAAAGGGAGCAGGACCCTCTGGACCCCCCTTTTATATCTAGTTTGCACTCATCTTTTTTTGAGCTTCACCTTAAAGGTGGCAGAGAATTAAAATTTATAAAATTAAAAATTAATCAAAATTGTATAAATATTCTTCTATCCATAAGATATATAATAAAAAATTACATTTAATTGATTGGAAATAAATTTTCTCATACATTATTTTCAATTCCTAAGCATAAATATATAAAAGATATTTTTAATTAAGATAAATAAACGAATTTTTTCTAAAAATTTATGATTCATTAACAAGTAACGAAAAAGTAAGTTTCAAAGCCTCTCCCGCATTTGGGTGTTTACCTCATGTAAACTATCATTATCATTACTTCTTTGGTGAACAATACAATTTCCTTGAATTGACAAATCAATTTTAAAAATTTTTTCTTCTTTCACAAGAAATATGTTAAATATTTTGACGTAATTTTTTGTTGTTATATTTTAGTCAATATTCTGCCAAAAGTGTAAGAATAAATTAAAATAGCGACCGGAATTGCGTTTGAATATTAATTGCAAATATATATTTCTAAATGACCTCCAGAGAGCATCCATCCATCAATATTTGCGCCTAACTATTTAAGGATGGTTGTAGAACAACACGTTTCTAATTAAGGTGTATCCAGATGAAAATGCTCAAAATACGAAAATATAATTAACTTTCACCTGTAATTGCCTTTTGATTTAAATTTCCAATTTTGAACATTCCTGAATTAGGTTAAAAAAAATTTCTAAAATAAAGTATTTTTTTTTTTTAATAATAAATAAAATATAAATTATTCCAAAGTAACGCACTCTATTTTTTATTTAAATAAATTGAAAAAAAAATTTTTTTATATAGCTTAAAGAGAGGGTCAGCATCAAGAAAGTAAAAGTAAGATGTTCAAGGGGGAACAATTTAAAAAAAAATATAAAGATTTTTTCGATAAACAATGGGATTTCCTTCCACATATGCGTTAAGACCACGAACTAGGTAGGCCCTTTGTGTCTGTTACTGGGTTTATTTCCCATTTTCCTATCTGAGGTGGAGACTTGGGCAATGAATTTTTTGCACCAATCTGGACCCGAATCCGTGCCAAGTTGCAACTTGCTTATCCACATAGCCACCCCACTGGGTAGTCAAAATACACTGGGCTGATGACGTCGCATCCGGCCCTGTTAGGATTTTTTATTTAATAATTAGGTATGTTAAAATGAAATATTTAATTATATCGAATTAATGTCGAGAATTTAAAGAAAATTGGTGTGATATAATAAATATTTTTCATTGATCTTTTTATGTAATGGCCGTGAATATAAAAGGGGGGTAATAATAAATGGGAAGGGCAAAGAAATAGCAGAAATAAATATAAATATTTTATTGACTTGGAGTGGTTCGAATCACCTTAGTGACACCATTTTAAAATAAAAATCTCATTCATAGGGGAGAGCGGAAATAAAATTTTTTCAAGAGTATCGCAATGTAATATATGGATATGGATTTCACGGGGAGTCTATTATACCAGGATTTAGCTATGTGTGTGTAGTTGGATCAAGTAATTTATCTCTTGTTTTTGTTAAGACTTAGTAATAATTGTTTGCAGAGTTAATATAACACACAAAGCTCCTTCACATTCTATAGTGAGAAAAAAAGATTGCTAGTGTATCTAAAGTTTCTTTTAATAAAGGAAAAAATTTAATTGAAATTTATTAAATGAAAAACTATTTCAATTAATAAATGCCATGTTTCTAATCAGCAGAGCAAATTATTTGTAGGGAAATGTATTTTCACTTTGCTGGGCGTCCTCTCTAGTAAGGGAAGTATTGTAATCATGTAATTTTCGAGATTCTTAGAGAAAATTACGATTTAGTAAGAGGAAGATACCTGTCTGTCTGTGAGTTTGTAGACACGTGTTTAGAAAATTGGGATTTTTATAAAATTTCAAAGCTTATCATATTTTGGGTTATCATTAAATCTTAATATGATCAACTTGTGGTAGAATGAAATAACTTTAGTTTACTTTATCTCATTTCATGGTTCGTTGTCAAGTTAAATTTCCAAGGGGTGCATAAATTCGTTCATGTTCTGTAGCTGATATAGGTAGGAAATCCAAATGACCAACTTATTAATAAATTTTTTGATTAATTTCTCCAGAGTTCCACTTGAGCTGATCACGCATGCGCAGTTGTGATGTAGAAATGAAATTTCATAAAAATCCCTTTACCCAAATACTCTTTGACTCAGGGGTGTTATTTTAATAACTTGTTGGGAATATAAAATTGTTGAATGTATTTGTATTCAACAATTTTATGAAAAAATTATTTTTCTCATTTTAATGAATTTTTAAATAAAAGAGTTTTTGTTTTA
>JAAAKE020000008.1:138210-163123 GCA_010014785.2 Anisolabis maritima
AAGTGTTTTAAAAAAGTAATGCAAGATTTTGTCTAAGCAAGTTAAATAAAAGCATTAAAAAATATATATTTAGTGGTAATATAATGAAAAAAGTTAGTTTTCACATTCTCCTGCTAGAAAAATTCTATTTAATAAAGATTAATTAAGAATTTAAATTGCAAATAATCACATTATTATTTCTCGGTAAAGATAAATAGGTGGCGATCTTTGGGTCCTGGTCGTGAGGGTTCCAATGTTCAGCCACTGATGATAATGAGGAAGTCACTATCTTTCTGAGATATCTATCTACTTCGGAGGCTGCCTGCATTGGTTAGTCAACTAAAAATCGCATGATTTTTTAATGATAGTGTGCTGCTTGTTGCTTTTTTCCGATCTTTGCCCTGATACTTGCTCCTAATTGGACCCGAAAGCTGTCCTGAGAGGATTTTTAATAAACAACATTTCTTCCCGAGAATTTTATTACACTTGCTGCCGATGTTCTTACTATTATCATAAGCAAATAAAATAACAATATTACGACTTGGTATTTCATTTTTTTAAATACCTATTTGAATTTTATGCTGGTTGTAATTTTTGGTCTATATTAAATAGCTGGGTGGAATACAAGAGACTAACTTCAAATTTTTTATATTGTTATTTATTTATGTTAATAAACCTTAATACTGCGCTATCTTGACATAAATCACATCAACTCCGAGGTTACCAAGGAGATGTTAGGAAAAACATATTTTAATGAAGGTTCGAGTAACAAATTAAAAAAAAAATTTTTTTTACTTGTCTTTAAAGTTTTAATAAGACAAAAAACTTAAAATTAAAACCTATAAGATTTTTATCTTTCAAGAAGTTAAAAACGCCAATTTGGAGTACAAATGTGGATATACGCGTATGTGTGTGCATTGGAATTTATTTGATGAAAAAATTGAATGATATTATAATATATAATTGGATGGTGATTTAAGAAGTTTCAGTTACAGAGACATACAATACTGCATTCACCTCCAAACATTTCAGACTAAATTTTATTCCCCTAATATCTTCAGTCTATTGATTAATCAAATCAAATCATCTTTTAACTTTAACTAAGAGAGAGAGAGCCTATCAATTATTAAATGTACGCTCAATGATGGGCCAATCTACTCCACTGGCTGATTTCCTCTCTTTTCTTACATTTCTGATCTGCAGACAGCAATCTATCTCAACTATCTATCGTAGACAAAAATAAAAATTTAGTCCTTACACTTTTCCACCCTTTTTAGCCAATGCTAATCAAATCCTAAAATAAAATAGCAGCTCTACAACCTTTTCGGGTATGCAAGTCATGTCAAGTTGCTTTTTATTGTTATTTTTAGGTAAGGTTGTTTATATAATATCTATATATATATTCAATATATTCAATATATAATTGAATTTAAAATAATTTATTAGCTACCAATTAATATAAATAAATAAGGACGTAGTGTAAATGGCCTCAGATGTCGAAAAAGACTTTAAAAAAATTTAATTTAAAAAAAAAAGAAAAAAATCAAAGGAATTAAATAAAATTCCAGTTTTCTCTCTATGATGACGTATGTTTATCTTATATATAATTTTGTTTTTTTCTTTTCGTTTTTTTAGAATAAATCCGCTCCCACTCAGCAGATTGTGAAAATTTATCTAGGGGTGAAGACAACCGTCTTAATTATTATCACCGAGTTTCAAAAGATTCGGCCTAGCGGATTCTGAGAAAATCAAGGTGCGTGATAAATTTTGGGGGCCTTTTTACCGCCTCCCGAGGACAAATTTGCTTCAAATTTTAATATAATTGTTTCATCCTTTTTCAATGAGTCACTCCAGAGATTTAAGCCAAAGTAAAAATTACGCATATACACACATTAAGATTTTTTCGCATTTTTGCGGTCTGAAACGTAAAGATATTTTTAAAAATTGGGAGGTTAAATTTTTCATGATCATAATAATTTTCCATTTCTATTATATATAATAGTGTGGGAAAGTAAAATCCTGACTGAAGTTACTTATATCGCCAGTCAATTGGAATTTATTTTTTAATTTTTGTTATTTATTTCTTTTGTATAGCCATAAAAAATCTGATTAGGATTGAAAATATGGTAAAAATTAAAATATTAATAAGTGGTAATTAAAACTTCAAATGAAAATTAACCATAGAGGGATTGAAAGGAAAATGCTCTAATGGACATGAAATTCTATTTTTAATTAGTATAATTTTTTCTCCCTTGATAAAAACGTTTTCTCTCTACCTTTTTAAATAATCTTTTAGTTTTCATTTGAGAATCAAATTGACTTGCATTTCCAATAGAGAGGCTTATAGCCAGATAATGTTTTTATGATATTCATCGAGCAGATATATAGAAGGGGTGCGTTATATACCAAAGCCCACCGGTCATTGGCTTCAGTGTCAATTCCCAAGACCGGAGGATTCAACTCAATCCAATTGCCAACGGCTGTTAATTTATGTCTTTTAGTTTGATCAATTCCATTTAATGCGAATGAAAAGCCAATTAAGCTAATAATTGCTATAATTCATCATCGAGTCATTGAAAGCAAAGGGTTGTTGATTTCCTTGAAATTTCTAAAGGGATTAAATACTCATAGTCAAATTTATAATAAAAAAATTATGAGTCTATTCTATATTTATACTAAGGAAGGTGGTCAAACAATTTTATTAATTAGATGTGTCATTATTAATTTTTCAAGTGTTATTTTTTGTAATTATCAGGGTCGCAATTGAAATTTATCATTCTAACAACAAAGAAATTTTTTAAAATTTATTGCCAGTAAATAATCACGTGACGCGAATCTCGTTCACTCGTTTTAAACAATTTATTATATATATGTACTTTTTGGCTGGGGCCCCCCTTCGGCGCCTCTCATTTCATTTATTTATACCCCGGTGAGGCCTCAGCTTAAAATCCGATCCAAATCCGTCTGCGAGTGCCTAAATTGGCCCATTTCAAACAAAATTATTCTTTCGATCCCCCTAAAAAGGGGTTTTCCCTTAATTTGAATTTCTTTCACCTCCACCTGCTCTGTAAAATTCTTTACACGCTGAAAAAAATTCCATGAATATTCGTCCATAAATTTCGGATATTAATGATTCATATGTACACTGAATAAAAGAATCCATGAAGAATCATTGAAAGTAAATTTGTAAGTATTATTTAAATTTAATTTTTCGGCCTAAAAAAATTTTAAAAGTTTTTTTCGGCATGTGAAGTCATTTATACTTTCTTCATATTTATTTAAATTAATTGGTAGCCAATATAATTTAAATAAATTTTATCGCTCATCGCGGGAAGTGAATCACTGATCCTTAGATCATGAAGCAAGAGATCTCCTGCTCCAAGGGAAAAGGACAAAGAGAAATTTTTAATATAATTTTTTTTTTAATTTTGGAAATAACAAGAAATTTAGAATACAAAAAAATTTAAAAATTAGTATATTTATTTTTTAAGGCTGTTTTATATTTTTAGGTGTTCTTTTTATTCGCAGCACTAATTATAATTTATTAAATTGTATTTGATAACAAATTCCAACCATCCAAAGATAAAAGTCCCTACTAAAGTAATCCAAGTGCTTTTTAAAAAGTAAAAAATAATAATAATTTATTATTCATTTTAATTAATTTGGATTTAAAATATTTGTATCAATTCGCTCAAAATTTAATTCTCAATGTGGCACTATGAAAAATTTTTTGCTCACCAAGTAGCCTCGAAGTTGCAGGGAAAAGAGCAAGCTCGGGGTTTCTGAAGATTTGGAGAATAAAATTCCGAGGAAATCCAATTAAAGGAAAGTAGAAAGACGTCAACATTCTCTTAGAATCTGCAAAAAAATTAATTAATAAATAATGTTATCAAATAGTATATATAAATTAATAGTAAATATTAGGAGCGATTAGACGAGGGGATTAAGGAGTTAAGTTGGTGGCAAATTTGTCAATGTTGATTGTTGCAGGGAAAAGAAACGTGGACACATAACTCCCAGGAGTAACCACATGTGACACATATGACTTAATAGAGGAAAAATAGAAGAATATCAATGAATATTTGAAAAAAATGTTTATTTTGCTAGGGACTAACCTCCCCCCCCCCCTTTCTTTGAAAACATCTTTGACAAAAAATATCTAAATTATTTTAATAAATAAAACGTATTATTTTTCATCAATTAATTAAAATCATTTATTTTTATAATTTAATAAAAATAAAAAGAGCCTGAATTACTAAAATTTAAGCCCCAGGAGAGTAAGCCGGATGAGGTTGTATATTTATAGTGTTTAAAAAAAAGATAAAGAAAGAAAGAAATACATGTAGAGATGAACTTTCGAGTTTTGAGTGTCGATTTTAAACTGAAACGCAAGCAGAATTCTGCTTTCTCTCTTAAAAATAAAATGAGAATAATTGTCATTTTTTGAAATAAAAAAGCTTGTTACTTTCCCGCACTATTAAATATATTAGGAAGGGAAAAGTATTATCATAAAAAATTTAACCTGTCAATTAAAAAAAAAATATTTTTACGTTTCGAGCCAAAAAGACCCCAAAAATGCAAAAACAAATCTTAATCTGCATATGTGTGTGTGTGTAATATATATTTTGGCTTATATATCTGAAACGACTAATTGGAAAAGGATAAAACTTAACAAGTTTATAGCAGTAGGAGTGCCTAAGAAGCTAATAAAATTTGAAGCGAATCGATAGGTAGATGGGGGGTAAAAAAGCCCCCTCCTCTCTTAATATTTATCGCGTACCACGATTTCTCAGCATTCGAAAACCAGTCTTAGTTAGGGTAACTTCTCATTAGTAAATATTTGATTATTTGATAACGGTGATTGAGTTATTTTATTTCATTAAGTATTAGAATCTACTGGAACTTTAAACTACAGGGCCTCTGAATTATTCTCATAATTCGGGGCTGGCATAAAATATAAATGCAAATGAAACGAGAAACAAGCTCGCCCAAAAATGGCACAATAGTAGCAGGAAAAACGAATCTAAGCTCGAATAATTTGCGTTTGCCATTAATATGCTTACCAGATGTGCAATTAAAAAGTCTTTACATTTAATATTATTTTCAAATATAGAAATATCTAAATTATTAAAAATATGATAGGGGATAAAATTTTTAATAGCATGATAACCTATATCATCGGTATGAGCATGATTATTTAAAATTATTTCATATCACAAAATGTATTATACTCGTATCAAAATCAATAATAATAAATAGAAACTAAAACAATAATTACCAAATGAGGAAACACGTGAAGAGATAATCATACAGCGATGTAAAGACACCCTCATGGTCTGGAGTCTCCGCCTCTACTAGCCTCCTCGCCAAGAGATGATATCCAGTTGACGTGTCCCGACCTGCACATGCATGTAAGCTTGTATAAAGAATCAAACCAAGAACCAAAGGAAGTGGAGAGTCCAGAGATAGGATGAAGTAGATAAAGAAAAGAGAGATAATCAAGGTTCGCATTTTTATATTATATAATAGTAAATAAATAATAAAAATTTTGTTAAAATAAGAACTGGTAGAAAAATTCAATTGAGGCAAATCATTGAGACTATTTTTAACCTTAACTTTAATACAACAAACTAAAAGAAATTAAATTTGTTAATTGAATATATTTATGAAATTCTCTTAATTCCAATTTTAAAAATAAATCCATTTAGTCAAAGAATTTATATTAATTTTTAAAAAGAATAGAATTAATATATTAAATAAATAAAATAAATGCTGTTATTTTCAACTCCTAACACAGAGGCAAGTCTATTTATGTGGATCAGAGATTAATATATTAAAATAGTTATTTGCAAAAAAAAAAAATACCTGGAAGCCAGGCAACCTAAATGACCTAATCCAAAAGAATGTATTTTGAAAAGACACTTAACGGATAAAGGCAGTTGTTTTGAGTGGCCTATCGATTATAGAAATTCCTTTTGTAATTCATGGTAATATGGAATAATAAAAAAGGATTTTAAATAGGATTGAAAAAAAATTGGCTTTTAACACCCACTCCATTATTATGGAATAGTTGTGTTCTTTTTCAGAGAATATTCACTAAAAATATATTTTCTGCAATTTAGTTTCACATATGCAAAGGGAGAGAAGGTAGCTAAATTGACTCTTGGGGTAAAGAAGCAGAGAAAAGAGAGGGGAGCATAAACACCAGTTAGAATGGAGTATCTATACCCTCCCCCCTCTCTCTCTCTCTCTCTATTCTGAAATTGTTGCCCGTTTATGGATTATAATCGGATTGCATCAAGGGAGGCTGTGAGTAATCGGCAGAGGTTAATACACCACTATTGTGATTTATCTTATCGAATAGGGAGACTTCCTCCCACTACCACCCCTTTCAATTCGAGTTATATAGCATCTCGCGATGATTGAATATCGAATCGATTGTTGGAAATCGAACTCGAATCGCGTGTCGCGTTTTTGGTTTTGCTTGAGAATAAAGAGAGTGATAAAATCTAATATTCAAACCTTACAGAAATATATATATATATATATATATATAGCCATTGGTTGGACCACGGGGCTTTACAATCTCAATATGCTATAAAGCTGAGAATGTGTTTTCTGGCTATGTGACTCACACAATGCATATGTCTGCTATTTATTGATAAAAGATGTGTGCATTTTTATGATAAATTGATATTTACTTAACACCCCAAGTTTGCTCTCTCTCTCGGTTCTTTCTCCTCTGATGGTCGCTAGTCGTGTGCGAAACGGGAAATTCATTTTTTAAGCTGATCCGCTAAGAATTCACAAAAGGAATTCGTCGAGGTTGACTTTTTTTAATGTTTATAGGAGACGTATTTTCAATCTATTTATTCCATAAATTTAATTAAATTGAATTTATTTTCAATAAGAGCAAATAAAAAAATAAAAAAACATAATTTTGTATTTAAATTTATGAAGTGGAGCTTTTGTACTTGATATGATTAATAAAATAAAAAATAAATAATAAACAATGTAGTAGGAATATTTTGATTCTAATTATCCGTTTAAAATTGGGCCATGACTCTTTTATTTTAAATTAAGATCTACTCCTTTTTGTGTCATTCGAGTTTTCTTATAGAGATGATTATCGTTTGAACTTATTTTAATGAAAATATAGTAAATCTATTATAAAAGAATTTAAAAAAAATTTTATTTCAATTCGATCCTTCATATAAATGCCATTTTAAAGAATTTTTTTATTTTTTATATTTATTAATAATAAATGTAATAATTGTTCAGTATATAGGCTATTAAGTGTAAACATGAGACTAACTTAAAGGCATTGCTAGCCAATGGCATATGTTATTAAATAAAAAAATTTAATAAAAATTAAAATTAAAAAAAAAAAAAACGCTTTTATTTACAATAATATGCACTAAAAAAGAAAAATTACTGTTTATAAAAGCGTGAGTACTGATTTAATATTTTATTTAATTTTCCATTAATGATATTTAAAGTTCCAATGAGCTCCCACGCTTTTATAAAAAGCTATTTTCCTTTCCCCTGCATTTAAAATGTTTTTTTTATTCTTATTTTTATTATTTTTATTTCTTTTTACTCCTATTTGTTTTTTTCAACAAAAAAATTAAAAGAAAATTTTTTTAAAGTTTCTCGGGTTGGTCACTAGAGGCGTTTCAATACTGGCAATCCTAATTCTATTTCCCTTTAATTAGGTTTTTTGTAAAAGATAGAAAAATTTTTCAAACAAAAGTTGTTCAAAAAGATAAGTAGAACAATTTTGTATATGGGAATTATTTTACAAAAGATGTAGTTAAACAGATATTTTGATATTTTAGATTTGAACTTTAAATTAGATGCCCCTGTAAAGTGGTAAGTGATTTTGGCCTAATAGGTGTTTTCATTAAAAGTGAGCCTGTATACAAAATTTCAGATCTATACTTAATCGGGAAGGGTTGGGAAAAAAATAATATGTTATCGAGGTAAGAGGGCAGACAAATAGACAGACAAAGCAAGTTAAATAAAAGCGTTTATTAAATAAATAAACCCTGTTTTAGTTTTACTGTAGTTTATTGTAAAGCGTTTGAGCCGCTTTTCTGTAGTCTTCTTTATGTTCAAATTAAATATAAATCACAATAAAATCTGGAGATTTATACCTAAAGTGTCTTTTTTATCTTTAAAAATATAGATCCAGTGACAGCGGTATGGAATGAAGGAGAGAAAGAGGGGGCGAGCATTTTGTTTATCTTATTCTTGAAATTTTATTTTAAGTCTCTTGTGAATTTTGAAAAGATAGTGAAATGTTTGGGGAGAAATATGGAGTGAAAAATATTAATTTTAGATATTAACGACTGTTTATTGAAAATAAAAAATTTCATCTTCTGCCTGTCTGGAGATTTGCCCGGCTGGCGCCGTCACTATTCCTGGCGATTTTTACTTTCTCTTACCTATATATGAAATATATAGCCGGAAAGAATTTCGACCAAAAAAATCGATGTCGGGATTTCAGCGGAAATACACGTTTTGAGCTCCCTTGAGTGTAAAAAAATGAGTCTCGCAAAACGGTCTGTCTGTCTGTCTCTCTGTGAACAAGATTTCTATTTTTAAGCTCGGTTCCCACGGGTCTTGCACCTTGAAGCTTTTCACTAAAATCCGTCATAGAATACTTTATTGTTGTACTTTTTTTTATCTATACATTATATTGTACGTGATGAAGGACATCGAGGAATGGACGAAATGTTATATTAAATACAAATAAACTACCAATTTTGAGATTATTTATTATCATTATTACATGAGCAGGTTTTCAGAGTGAGAAAAGTACCAATAACGAACGATTTGTAAAGCAAATATTTTCTTTCTCCACAATAAAAGTAATGTTCTGGTTAATACAATTGCTTTCCAACCCAGGGCGTAACCAGGGAGAGTTTTAACCCTCGCATGGATGAAATCTAAGTAAATATTTTTAACATTGAGCAATTAAATACCGGCTTTTTTGTTTATCCAATTTTACATGTGCTTTTTTCTATAGCAACCAAAGGGGGAATTATAGGAAAGTCTAGATTTTATGAATTTTTTTTTAAATCAAGATGAATCCAAATAGAATATTAAGTACATGAGTTACTTTGAAAAAGTCACGTAATATCATGTGCTGGAAATGACCATAGATATCTCAAAAACTATCAATTAAAAAAAAAAATGTCTTGTGCTTTATGAGAGTGCATTATTCTATGCATACTTTTAAAAGTATAAAAATTTACTTTAGCCATTCTGATAATTTATCTCCACTCTCAAAAATAAATAAATAAATAAATAATTAATTATATGGAATTTTTAAAATTCCTTTCTTAGCTTCCCTACTTTTTGTCTCTAAGAGAGGGGAAGAAAATGTCCATGACTCTCTATACCTCTCTAAAATTCCAAGAGAAGCTGCAGTGTAGTTTAAAACTTTTTTAAATAAATTTATAAGTAGACATAAATAGATCTTATATATTATTATATTGGGTCATCCTCAGTTGATGGGAATTATATACATATTATCTCACTCAAAAGTAATTGGACAAACTCAATCTTTTGTTTCGACTTAATGGATAATTAGCAGAGCTACATCAAATCCGAAAATATTAATATTAATAATAGGTAAAACATGATGAAATTTCATGTAGGTCTTCTAATTATCCATTAAGTCGAAACAAAAGATTGAGTTTGTCCAATTACTTTTGAGAGGGGGTAGTATATATTATATGTTAATAAGCATGTGACCAACCTTGACTAGTCAACAATAAAATCAAACAAATATTGGTTGATAACGGCCAGGTTTCTGGGACGCTAGATTCTCAATTCAATAATATAAATCGCGAGCTCAAAAGACGAGAAATTGAACTCTCGATGAAGAGTTTTTTAAGCCCTTCAATTTATAGTCACTTTTGGGAGAAGATCAAAGAGTATATATGGTTAAAATTGTTTTTCCGAACAGAATTAAAAGATAATGTGATAGTAGCATTTATTTATTATGAGACTGTTATCTGGATAGTTCTTTATTATTAATGGGGAGCCAGTATGTTTAATCTAATGTCAAATGGTATATATTGTTTATGTTTGGCTAGCTAAATCACAAAAGTCGAATGCCAATATAGTTGAAGAAGAAGGTTATATAAACGTATCAAACGATCATTGCTGGATTCTGCTATCGTTAATCGTAGAAGGGTTTTTTAATTTTTAATTTGACACCAGCCCCCTTTTAGTATCAGGCGATTTAAATAACAATTCTTTATTTCAAGAAGCTCTGCATTAGAATACCAAATTGATCTTATTTTTGAAAAGAATTTATATCAAATCCCGCGAATCCTGGGCAGAAAATTTTTTATTTATAAAGATATATTATTTTAATTAGTGTATTTTAACTTTTTTTTTACCTTTTATGTTACTTTATGTTGATTAAAATAACAATAATCTTAGAATATTTTCAATATAATAATATTCTTTATATTTGAGGATTAAATTAAATTTGCTTATAAAAAAATATATAGGATATATAAAATAGAAGAAAGTGTGATAAATTTGCATAAAGCGAAGAGAGAAGTCGGCGAGTGTTTTATAGGGCGGCGGGGGAGGCGGCTTGAGTGCTTTAGCGCCTCGGCTGCTTCTTCGCCTGCGGACTTCGCACTCATATACACTATATCAACCATTATTTTACCGTCATAAATTGGTGGGTGAGCTAGTGGGGAAAGCTTTTTCCGACTCGTGTGGTTTTATCAAACAAGGCAGAAAAATAGCGCCGGCCCCACCAGCTCTTTATTTTATTTGGCCACCACCCCATCTCCTTCTTCTCTCCTTCTTTCCTTTTTTTTTTTTTTTTTTTTTTGGGAACTTCTTTTATCTTTCCTCCCGCTCGTCTTCTTTTTTGGCTTTTGCACCATTTGAATGACACTTGCAGCCCAACCACTTGGTTAATAGCCCGCTATCACCTCCGGCCCATTGCCTCAAGGGAGGGGCAAACGAACGCCCACAAATCACGCAGATGCTAAAATATTGCATCTCGGAATTGTGTAATAATTGATAACATCAATGAAACGGTCTCTTACGTCATTATTTCACTGTGGTTTTTTTTTTTTTTTGGTAGGGATTACTAAGTAGCAAAAAATTTATTAATTATATATAAATAATTATATAATATAAGAAGATACTTAGAACATTTTTAAGATTGTTCTTCTGAAGTTAAATAACCATCAGGATAAAATTCTCATAAATTTCCATAAAGGATACCTTAAATGTCTTCTAATTATAGATAAAGTGATTATGGGATTGCGTTTGAAAATCACAAATGTAGATATGAATGTAATTGATGTAAAGCAGGTACATTCATCGCACCCTCTACACTTTGATCGTAAGATATTTTATTTGACAAAATGTATTTAAAATTTTTTAAACATAATATTTATATTTGTAGTAATAAATATTTATACATTGAACTCGCAGTTTTTTATTATTTATATCAGTGTTCTACAATAAATAACTTAGTAATTACTTTTATTTTCCCCCTTTTAAAGACTTACTGAGGTGAATTGCGAAAAAATTTCTTTTCTAAAAGTGGGTCGCGATCCACAAAAGTTTGGTAACCCGTGACTTAACTTATTTAGAATTATAGAAATAAATGTATTACTAATTTCGGGATTCCTGAAACCCAAGAAAGAACAATCGGAATTTTTGAACCCGCTTTTAAGACCCTCTGGACTCCATATTCACTTTTATACTCTCTTTCTATGCTGCTCAAATCCCTAGCCAATGCCAAAAATCTGGCCAAACAACATTTTATTATTTTATCGTATACTGACATGACTACACTCTTTATTTATCCTCTAAATCCCAGACCACATAAAGCAGGCCTTTTTTCCCAGTGAACTTTAATTTGCTTGTTGCTGCCTCTCAAAATATCAATATGATTTTCTGTCCATTGGGGGCGAGGAATGAAGGGAAGTGCTCATTCCGTCCGCCTCAAATTCAATCCTTGTTTAAATTTTGTTAATATTGAATAACAAATTGAAAGTGTTATTATTGTTGCTAATTAGCTTTCATTTTTTTATGAGCAAATTAAGTATACCTTTGAATTTTCATTTCATATCTAGTTAACCAGAAAAAAATTATTAATTCCAGGGATTCTTTTAAACCCACCGAAGTAAAATCTCAAGAAAGTCTCCTGTATAACTTAAAACATGGTCAATAATTGAAGGAAAATTTTTTTAGGATATTTCCTTTTTATTGTGTAATAAATTATTCAGAGAGTGTGTAATTAATCTTATAGTTATGAAAATGATAATAAAATTAAAATAAATACGGATCTAATTAATTGATAAATTTTTGATATTTTATTTTCTAATAAAAACGAATATGAAAATATTAATTATCTAATAATAATATTAAACTCATGTTAAATTATAAATAATTTTCTTAATTATTTAAATTAATATAATTTTTAAAATATTTTCCCCTTCCTAATCAAAATGGTCGTAGTGTGAAAGTTTATCAGGTTATCTCATGACTTCTTCGAAAGAATATAAGCTTTCTTAGGAATTTAATTCCAATATAAAACCCTATTCTTTTTTATTCACTGGAGAGGGAGGAAAGAGGGGAAGACTGGTACAAAGAGACTAGAAGAAATCCCAGTCTTATCCCAGATAAGCTCCTTAGTGAAAATGCCAGCAGTTTGTGCCTCTGTGTTTTAGAGACGAAGCAAATCTCTTGCTTTCTGATCTAAGGGTCAGTGGTTCGTTTTTGTTCTAAGCGACAAAATTTACAAATTGATGGCTGAGATATATAATCCATCGAATAAATATAAATTAACTCTACAAGTATCTATTGTATGGATTAATTTTATATTATCTACCTATTAATTTAGGCGGGGTCTATGGGCCTCAACCGAAAAAGACTTAAAAAAATATTTCAGACATCGTAATAAAGTAGACCTAATAATTAATCAAATTAACTTCTTTGTTTAGTTTAGTCTATCTTCAAATAAATATATAGTATAATAGGATGATAACGTGAAATGTCAAAAACATTTTTTTAAATTCCACTCTCTTTCTCTAAATATTCTCCTTTCAAGTCAAATTCTCTTCGATTGCGTCTAAACACTCCTTGGAGATGGACAAACACAGGCGTTTGTTTTCTACAGTGAGCAACAGTGGCACCCAACCTTGGAAAAATTGAAGAACCGCTGGTCTAAGTGTATTGACTTGGAAGGATATTATGTAGAAAAATATATTGGAATATAACAAAAAAAATTATTTTTTAATTTCGAAATTAAGACACTTTTCAAGACTCCCTCGTATAAATATATATTTTTTACCATGGAATAAATTCCTTCGTTTTGTTTCCTGGAAAATAGGCATCCAAAATGTCCAACCCACTAATGGACTTCTAGATTAATTGCTCCAGTCTCCCTCTAGAGCGAACCACACATGCGCAGTTGTTAAATCCCCGAGAAATTTTCAACTGAACATGCCTGGTTCGCTCCTGGAACAATTAGTGAGTTGGTTATTTCGATTGCCTACTTTCCAGCAAGTAAAAACGAACGAATTTATGTACTCAACAGTATTTTAATTTAGAAGAAATAAATACTGCCATTCAGAGAACTGGTGACTCACGGGTAGAGGGATGCCAACTTCCAATAGAACCTCCGAAAAGAGATTCGCTCCCCCTCCATTGCAATACTTCCTTCTTAAATTTAATCACGTAGTCAAAATAAATTAAGTTTATTTATATTGGCGCATAAGCATAAAAAAGTCATTTTTTTAAATAATTTTGTTTCTAATAATCATTTATTTATATAATGAGACTTCATTATTTACTTGTACAGTTTATTTCTATTAAAATTTTGTATCTAATGATTATAATGATTACATAAAATTTTCTTTATTGATAATACCGTCTTTTACCAATAAAAGGAAGCAACTAAAAGGGTCAAGGACCTCAGGTTAGTTTCATTAGCAAATAATTAATAAATATTAATAAAACAGTTTTATATTTTAAAAAGAAAAACATTCTTTTTAAAGAAAGTGGAAAAGTTAAAAATATACCTGATTAATGAAATAATTATCGATTGGTTTAAACCAACCCCCGCCACGGATAATTAATTTTGAATAATAGAGATACAAATGTTATTTGGTTGCTAAAATTTGCCCGAGTCACCCCCGCATAAACTTCAATAAAATTCTCTCTACATGCTTGGATAATTTTTTATTCCTCCTCCCCTTTTCTGAACCCATTTTACACTCCCCTTCCATCTCTTCAGCCAACAAGCACATACAATAGTTAAAAAAGTTTTTGTTTTCTCGCAAAAAAGAAAAAAAAGATATCGAAATATGACATATGACGCAAGTCACCCTTATAGGCACACGCCAATAGTATAGAGTGTCCCAAAAAATGTATACACTTTTTATCAGTTCATAAGTTCTTTATATTTATGCAAAAAGTTATATGTAAGATGTCTTGACTAGTTCTACGAGAATACAAAATTTTTATTTCTCTAAATATAGAGTTCATTAATAATGAAAGAAGTTTGATAAAATAAAGATCATTAGAGAATCAAGATTTTACATATTATCGTCAAAAGAGTATATTACCCTCCTTTTATTCATTCTAGATTAGAAAAAAAATTTATTCCAAAAAAGATTTTGAGTATCATTAAAAGATTATCCCGGCAACCAATTTAATTATTTGCCTCAATGTTTCGATCTTCTTCTTTGGTCTAACGTCCGGTGAAAAAGTGCTTGGTTCGAGTTGAGGAGATGCTACTTTTGCCCAGTCAATATAAACTTCTTGAAAAAATTATTATCTATCTCTGATATAATTGTTGGTACTTGAGGGAGCTTCGTCTATATATTCCAAAAAAAAAAACCCCATTAGCTAGAATTATATAAAATTTAGTTTAATTATGTGATTTATTTGGTACCACTCACTTTGTGAAGTATTTTACATTTAGAATTTTGTATTAATTATATTAAAATTGTATCACATGAGTGATCAAAATCAAAAATTCAAAACGTCTATAGATTTTAAAATTTGGGATATTTTTACTCACTATTAACTGGAGAAACAATCAGTTCTGATGCCGTCTAAGCCACATCTAATAGAAATTGACGCCATCCTGTAAGCGTAATTTTTTTAATATGTGTTTTATATTATAGCTATCGATTTTCCCGGGGGAGGGGGGACCCCCTGAAAAAATTAATCCTTTTTAGAAGATACAATATTAAATAATATTTTTCAATCTCAAATCACAAAACTTATATGGGCTATGATCAAATAATTTGCCTGGGACTTCAATAATGATATGTTACTGTGACAAGAATTCTATATTAATTAATTAATATTCTATATCTATATTAATATTAATATTATAATAAGGTAACCCAGTACTGTCTTAATTTAATATTTATATTTAATCATCACTAGTTTTTCCCAGTTGGGAACAAAAAAACATGACGAAACATGAAATAACTCCCAATTTTATTAACTCCTCTTTAATATTTATTTAATACTTATTAGGTAGCCGTGGTGGTTAAGTGTTCATTTATTTTTAATTTGCAGCATCGAAATTAATTTTTTGTATTATATTATATTTTGTTGTGGCAATAAGAGTGATTTTTTTAGGCGCATCCTGTATCTGCTCAAGAAAGATGGATAACATTTTTTTAATAGATGATGTGACAGATGGTATCATGAAGCAATAAGTTGACCAAACTTATGGTTCGTCGTTCTTTTCGTCCTCGTCGGACAATCGAAACGTGAAACGATTTCAGAGTTGGTTTCCGTTGGACAATCCCACTCATCACCATCATTTCCATTTTTCACATTCGGTTGCCGTCGCAGGTGTTTGTCTTCGGGGTCCCATTCTCTCTCTCTCTCTCTTATCACCCCCTTATCACTGGGCCCTTTGGCAAAAATGAAAAACCGCTTGCTTTATTTCATTGAGGATTTTTTTCTCTTTTCCTCTCACTTTGCTACCCTCTCACTCTTTCCCTTCGCAAACAAAAAACAAACCACACAATCTCCATAACGCGTTGTCTTTGTTTGCTCGATAAGTCTACATTTTTTTAATATTTCCTCTGTATAAAATTCATTTCTCTGCACTAATATTTCGCCCGTGTTGACTTTCCAATGATCTCTCGCCATTCCTTGTTTGAACAGGGCTTTTTATTCTGCTCCAACTGAATTCATTATTTAGTTTACAAAAAGAATTTATTTTTAAATTTCCCTAAAGCCATATCTCTGCCCGTTAACATCGTAAGCTCAAATTCATTTCATTAAATTTTCATTACATTTTTGTATTTCATTGTAGGCTAAGAGTTTTAAAAATTATTAGATAAAACCTGAATTATTTTTTTAGTATTCAATTGTGAAAATAAGGTTTTGATTGTGTAAAAAAGATTTGAATTATAATAGAAGAAAAGAAGATAAAATAAAACATAAGGAATAAAAACGACTTTTTTAATTGGTTTATAAAAAAAATATAAAGTTGGGTGATGGGAACAAATAGCATAAACCTATTTTTGTTTTTATTTTCTTTGCATAAATTTTAATTTTTAATAGATATGACCGAAAAGAGAAACAAGCGGGCCCCTCGTATAGTCAGACACTTGAAGGTTGAAGGTTGAGAAAGGCTGGTAAAGAAAAGCAGTAGCCAGACTTAATTGGGTTAACTCCATTCTTATAACATATAAATAAATTACATACCACCGGTTGAAAAAGTTCTTTGTTAAGGTAAAGATAGGAGAAAAATACAACCAAGGTGTTTTTTCTTTAATTTTATTTCTTTAACAAGCTGATGTTTCGGCTCTGATAAGGACCATTCTCAGAGTTGTTATGTGTTGTTATTTAAGCACTTGCTAAAGAAACTCTGGCAGTATTTTTTTCTTATATTCACTTCAACTAAAATCATCTCCCAGCCATAATAAACCTTTGAAATTTGGTTTTGCTAGTAGGTAGGCAACCCAAATGACTAACTTAGTTTTTCGATTAATTGCTCCAGAGCTCCTTTAAAACGGAGTTGTTAAATTAACAATTGAACATCGGTGGTTCGCTCTAGAGAAGCTCTGGAGCAATTATTCGAAAAAGTAAGTAGGTCATTTTGGTATCTCAACAGTATTTTAATTTAGAAGAAATAAATTATTTCATTTCAGATAATCGAAATGATGATTCACGGGTAGAGGGGTGACAACTTTCAAAAGAACCTGAATCTGTGAAAAGAGATCCGCTCCCACTCCATTACAATACTCTCTTAAAAGAGTAATAACGTATTCAAAATAAATTAAGTTTATTTATATTTAATAAATATAAATAAATATATATAAATATATAAATATATTTAATAAATGTAAATGAAATAACTCTGGAGATAATTTTCAGGCCTTTATTTAAAAAATAAATCCTCCTTGTCGAGGTTTCGGAGAACCAACGTCTCCTTCTTCAGAAAAGAAGAGGAGAAGAGATGCAATTTTTAAACAAATGGGTCCTTAGCAATGAGTGTGAGGGTAGCTCTCTCCTCTTTGACTCAAGGTCCTTTTAAGTTGACATTAATATAGTCCGCGTTGATTGAACTGTCTTTGCATTTGGAGATAGATAGGTAGGACCAAAAGAAGAAAGTAATTTTTTTTAAAAGTTCAAAAATTTGTTATATATTTTTTTATTTAATTTATTTACTATACGCTCTTTTTTAAATAAAAAATAGCTACTCTACTCTCTTTGTTTAATTAAAGGAAAAATGTAATTTACTTGAGATATAAATCAATAAACGATTGGATGTTGGCACTTAAAGCGTGGGGTGGGTTGTCATTTGCAAATATTTAGCGAGTGTCTTTTGTCGGCCCCCCGTGTCTTTTACCAGTGCGTTTGTCTTATCAGGGTCCAGCAGAAGCAGATTCGTCGTTTATTCATTGAATAGATTTTAGGTCTCCCCTTATGGGGTATGGCGCCCCCTCCACTCACTCTCTCTAGAAACCCATAAAATCCGGTGGGACCCACCGGCGGCGTTTTTTTACTTTTTTTTTCCTCGTGCATTGCGCAACCCAAACGCGCGCTCTTGAATTTGCTAAAGCGATCAAATGAAAGATGAGAAGCAAATATACAACACACGTGACTGAAAAGTTGAAAAATGTCTGGTCGTTAGATATCCGTGTTTCTATCAAAGCCTAGGAACCCTATGAGCCCTTTCGGCCCTTTTTGCCTCAAGCTATCCACGGCTCATTGACTACAAGACAAAATTATATAAATCACACTCGAGCTCAAGAGTTTCCTTTTTTTGTGTATCAATAGATTCTCTTTTAGAAAAAATAAAATTTAAAAACGGCCTTTTAATTGTTTAAACAAAAAGTAATTTATGAAAATTAATTATCATTTATCTTATCTTTTATTAGTAGAAATATTTTTCACTTTTATTATATATACTTTAAAAAAGCTTTTATGTATTTAACAAACACATATGAAAATTTATAAGATTTTAGATTTTTTTTTTCTAATCTAATCTATTAAATCTTTATTTAAAAATTAGAATATATAACAAACGTTTATTTATTTAATAAAATGAATAAATAATTGTAAATTAATAATTATCAATAATAAAGACAATATACCTGTGGTAATAAGTTACATATGAATAACTTCTTATATTTAGAGAAGTAATTTTATTTAAGGCCAGTTTCGATATTAAATGCTGTTCAACAGAATATTATTTTTAAATAAAAAATTTTGCCAAAAAACAATCTAAATTACAGTTGTTCACAAAAGAAAATGATGATCCTTTCCTTTTGACTCTGTGAAAACCAATTACGAATTGGCCCGCCCATCAAGATGATGGGCCCGGGTGTTGTGAGAACATAATACTCTTTACCGATTTTGATAGGGTTTTACTCTTTTTCTCATTATCATAATCATTCACCAGATGTAAGCCTCTGAATTATCCACTAATTTATTTATTAAAATTTTTCCGCCGTGTTCAGTAACAAAGTCCATTTGCGCCGATTATCCATTAAGTAATATTTATTAAAGAGAGGATAAAATGTAAGAGATTACGCAATTTAAGGTTTTTAGGAGAGGATTGGACTTTGAGAAACTGATTAATTTTTTATATTTTTAAATTTTGCTATGTTAGTTTACATTTCTTCTTATTTCAAATTTAATATTTTTTCTAAGAGAGAATTCCTTTCTTTTACTATTGCTAACTGGGTCGTTAGGCTTATTATTATTTTTTTACTCATATCAAATTTTAACATAATAAAATTAATTTTTTATTTAAATCGTTAACTATCTTTTGATTAAATAAAGTGTTTGTTGTTTTTCTCTATTCCTTTCTGTCCTGGACATGTCTTGTCTTTCACAGTTGAAGATAAATCGCTCTGAGCCAACAACTCTCCATGATTTAGTCATGTCACTTTTTTATTGATTGAATTCTTATCCTTGGCAATAAAACAAGATGACCTTTTATCAAAATTTGTTTTCCTCTCTTTTGAACATTCTAGAAAGAATATTATACATATAGAAAAATCTGTAAATAGGTAAATGGTTTTCTTTTGAAATTTCTTAAAAAACTATCATTTAGATGTATTATTTATTCAAAACTAATATTCTTAAATTGTGCATGATTACAGTAATTTCCGCTATTTTTATTTCATCAATATTTTTACTTTCTCTTACCTATATATGAAATATATAGTGAGAAAGTATTGCGATCGCAAAAAAAATCGATTTCGAGATTTCAAACGAAATACACGTTTTGAGGTCTCCCTCTCTCTCTCTCTCTCTCTCTTTCTGTGTGTGTGTGTGTGTGTGTCTGTGTGTTTAAACAAGATTTCTCAAAAATGAAAAAACATATGAGGCTAAAATTTTATATTTAAGCTAGGTACTTTCGTCGCATGCCTCTAGAAGATTTTCAATAAAATTGGCCAAAGAGTACTAGTACTTTATTGATGTACTTTTTTAAAGAAATATAATAAAAGCCTAACTATATTATACTTACCATGCTAAACAAAATAAATTCGTTTTATTTAATTTTTACATTTTTAAACTATAAAATTTATTAATAATTAAAGCCAATGGAGGTAGCACTATTTATTTTTCTTTTCCCTGCTTTACAAAAACAAGCTCGTAGTTATATTTGAGAAAATAGGCCACCCATATAACTTCATCAATAAACTATTGAAAAAAAATACCAGACGTTTATGATCTTAAAAAAGTCACAACATGTCTCTTAAATATGACGTTTATTTTAGCTTGTTTTGGGCATTATTAATTTTTTTATTAGTAATTAAGAGAAAATTTAAATAAGCACATAATCTCACCTGCAGTGATTAGAAAAAAGGACAAGTTGTGTTTAACACACATGAAAAGAAAAAAAATATGCAAAAAAAAAAAAGGATTTTAGCTGGCTGTTTAAAGAAATTTTATAAAAGTGTCGCAATCATACTTTAAAAGATGACATTTTTGTTCTTATTGATCTAATTTAATTTATTAAAAATTTTAGTTTAAAAGAAGTAACAAGGCGGCTGCCTAATTATCTATATCATTCAAATGGTCCCATCTGGTGAGTACATGGATGGCAACTACGAGTCACTCGAGCTAAGTGTTTCTTCTCTGGCTGCCTATATACCAGTCCTTTACCAAATGAGAAACTATGCGAAACTAAGAGTTACTCAAAAAAACAGGAAAGCATTAAAATTTTAGTAATAAATGTGGCGGAATTAAGGTGTAAATTAATAATAATTAACACCCTCTCCCCCTCTCTATTTGTAAAATCTCAAACAAAAAATGTATAAATTGTTTTAATATGTATATTTCTAATGAGAATAAATAAAACAAATTATATATATTTGTAATATTGTTATTATTATGAATTAATAAATTAAATAAAAAGACGGTCGAATATCAAGCTAATACCTTTAAGATGAGGTCAAATAGGTGGGTAGGCCCTAGTGGGTGGATTACCATCTTACATTATTCATTCATAATATGAGTGATATATCAAAAGAAGGAAAAAGAAACAAATAAATACACTTTAAATAAATTCGGTTCGGTTCGATTAAAATTGAAAGTCAAGAAGACCTCGCTTTTCTCATTAAATCAAATCAGAATAATAATATCCATTTTTTGAGATAAATTTTTCAACAGGATTTAAATAAACAGACAAAAAATACAACACACAATTTTATATATAATATTTATTTTTTAAATTATAATTATAATAAAAGGAAAATAATCGATCGGAGAGAGAAAAGCTCTAGAGTCGGCATTGAGAGTAAAAACAGTAAGACTAAACTATTGTTATTTAATAGAGCTTATCCCTGTCCCGCGCCTGAATCATATATTTTTAATAATTATCTATATCACTCAAATGGTCCCATCTGGTGAGTACATAGATGGCAACTACGAGTCACTCGAGGTAAGTGTTTCTTCTCTGGCTGCCTATATACCAGTCCTTTACCAAATGAGAAACTATGCGACGGACCGTCTTGATTTTCCTTCCCGCTTGTATCTTTAATTTTAATTTTATATGCCAACCCCGAATCAAGAGGCCAAAGCAAAGATAAAAGAGAAGGAGAATTATCCATATACTGTATATGGCGAGCTCCTCATTTTAAGGGTCGGCTTGACACACTCTTTTGCTTGTGTTCATTGTTAGGTTCTCAAAAAATATAATTACATTTTTTTTTATCTCCCAGTAATAAAAAGTATATTTGAGGACAGTTTCAGTATATTTATTAGGACTTTTTGCTTTCACCGGGCAGATTTAAGACCCCATGCGGATATATTTTTGGTTTTCTGAAATTTTTTGACTCGGTGAGAAGATGCTCGGCTCGAAAATTTTTCTTAAATTTTTTTAAGACTTATTGTCTGCCTAGAGTCTCCTATATATTTTTATCTCTTTGCTCCTGAAGTCACAAATTCAACCATCAGTTTAGTTCTCTGCTTTAATGGAAAGTATAAATTAATCCACACGTTCGAGGTATAATTAAAACTAAACTATACTGTTATATATTTAAAATATTGTAGGATCCCTACTTTATATATGGCATGAGGAGCCATCTAACGATCTCGCGACCCACCAATTCATTACGCGCTTCTTTCAAATTCAAATCAAATCAACTTGTTTGAATGAAATGTAAAGGAATAAAAAAAAATATTCAGGTTTCCAAAGATATTAAAGAAAATATATTTAATTGTGTTATTGAAATAATAATAAAAATTCGTAATTTTAAATTTTATGAAAAATTAAATGATTTTCATATCAGGTGTATAAATTATGTTAATTCTCCCTTGAAATTTACAATTTAGCATGGATGGTCTTCTGGACCAATTAATCGAAAGATCCACTAGTGAGTTGGTCATTTGGGTTGTCTAGTAGGCAAGACAAACGAAATTTCTGCACTCCATGGTAAATTAAATTACTAAAAAAGAAATTGAAAGTTAGATTTAAAGAAATTAGCCCTATATCTAAAAATACTTTCTCACTAAATATTTCATATATAGGTAAGAGAATGTACAAAGAGAGATATAAAACAATAGTTTATAGCAGCAATGTCCATATTTTCTCTATCGGGTTCAAAGGAAGGGGAAGAAGTTATTGTTCTCATATTTTGAAAAATGTATTCTCTATGCAAAAAATTTTATTCTTATCATGGTGTTCTCTATGTGTATTATACATGTGAACATTCATAATTCCATTGAATAAATTAACCCCATAAAACTAAAAATATAAGAATAAAGTATTTTTTTCAATCTAATTTGAGTCAGTCAATTATGTACTGGCCATGTAAATTTATTTTTTAAGAATAAATTATATTGGAGAGGGAAATCTAACACGAAATTTTTATATAAACCTTGAATTAATGTATCGTCTTATTCTTTGGTATTAATTTTAAAATAATAAAAGTTCTATTAATTAATTAATATTTGTTAAAATTATTACTAGGGCTAAATGATTCATGATTGAATTTAAAAGCTCTTAATTAATTTGTTTTCTCCTAAAGCCATAAAAATCATAACCAGTTAATAAGATCTAAAAAATAATTATAAATTGATATAAAGATAGTGATTGAACGGTTTAAACTTTCATGAGTATCCTGAGTAATGATCATGACGACCAGAGATATTTTACGAGAGAAGGAGAGAGGGCGGAGAGAGCATATTTAATAAACAACGAGAAAAACTTTGGGCATATAATAGTATGGAGGGTGAACCTATGTCAAAAGTGGGACTTAAGAAAATTTTCCATGCCCATGACATTAATATTAATAGAATTTTATATATTTACATATTTTTTAATTTTTTTTTTTTTTACAAAAAATTACAGACAAAATTTCATGAAGGAAAATAATTTCTCTTATATAAATATTTATAAAAAATATATATAATATCCCCCTCAAAAGTAATTGGATAACCTGTATCTTTTGTTTCGTCTTAATGGATAATTATGAGACATACATGAAATTAGAAAATAATGAATTTAATAATAGTTAAAACATTATTTAATTTGATGATTTTGAAATTCATGTAGCTCTCCTAATTATCCATTATGTTGAAACAAAAAATAGAGGCTGTCAAGATACTTAGACGGGGAAAATATATATGTAGGATAGTGGTTAATTTCAGTAGGCCTTTTTAGATGGCAATGAAAATATAAGGATACTCCTTGCTAGTGAATTTAATTTCACTAATATAATTTTTATATATTGGTTTCTATTATATTGATAAAGGTCCAATATTTTTTCAATGTGTGTCATGTGAACTTATAAGATAGGAATAGTACAAGTATATTATTTTTTTTAACTATAGAAATAATTAATTAAATTAAATCCACTCACAATCTAACATTATATTGATATACTTGTATACAGAGGCCTAGCTGGGGGGCGGGGAGTGATAAGGAGGTTCTTTGAGGAGCCGCTCATAGGAAGTGGAAATTTACTTAGGAAAGGACCGGGATTACAACAAATGAAATAGGTAAACGAATATCAGGATTGGAAAAATTGTCCCAGTCGTGTTGTCTTCTTTGTTTCTTCTTTTAAATACAATACCTTTATTTGTTCGGCTCGGGTTAAGTCAGAAACTGATTTCGTTGGGGCTAAGTAAATGAATTATGTATTGAATATATCCAAAATGATTTATTTTCCAATATTTTATTATATAGTAATCCATATGTTGAATTTTTTATTTAACGTTGTTCCAGTATAATTCGGTTTTTTCGAATTCTATATTTTTTTCATTGATTTTTTTTTTTAAAGGATGCCAAAACCTACATTTTTATTCCAAGGAGACAAAAAAGGTCTAATGAAATTATCACAATTATTTGAATTTATGAATACAAATCAATATTAGCAATAAAAAAATGTCTATTAAGAGTAGCGATGCCAGGATTCTTATATGAGGGGGAGACCGAAAATAAAATTATTTTTTTAATAAAAAAATTTTTGTGAGTGTATTTTTTTGCTGGTGGATCAATCATGTGACCCCTGATGTCAGGGAGTCGAGTGTCCTGGTGAAAAGGAAGCAGACCGATGTCCAGGATTCGACTCCTGGGGACCAGGGGTCACTTGATCCACCAGCAAAAAAAGAAACTTGCAAAAAATTATTTTATTAAAAATAATATTTTAGCTTGCTTTAAGACATATATTGAATGTTTATATTTTTATATTTTAATTTCTAAGTGGTTCTTATTAATAGAAATTTCCTTTATTTTCTTAATTTTCTTATTAAAATTTTTTTGGATTTTGGGGTGGAGGACCGGCCTCTGGATACGCCACTGTTTATATTAAATATAATACAAAAGTAATAATAATAAATGTTACAAAATAAAACAAAAAATTGTATATATGAGTTAGGTCATGCCATGATAGCGATTTGGTTGGCGCTGTTACCTCGTTTAGTCAGAATGATTTACTCTGCT
>JAAAKE020000008.1:163133-188171 GCA_010014785.2 Anisolabis maritima
ACGGGATTTCCGGATGCAACTAGGTGAAAAATAAAAACAGATTGGTTCTTGTTGACGATGTTTTGTACGCCTGTCGCGCACTTTCTCAGGGCTAACAAGTAGTCAATATTTACAGTTGTTCTTTGTTGTTTGATATATATATACAAATTGTTATAAAAAATTGAATTTTTGATAACAATTTGATATGTATATATGATTCTTTGTTAATATAATAATTTAATTAACAACACCATTCCAAGGACTATTTAATAATACATCTTAAGTCGTTAATATATTTATTATTTCAGAATAATCATTGTGGATTATCTATGTCTGTTTAATTTTTTTGTTTACTATAATTATAAAATTTCTTTAGGTTCGTTGCATCATTTGCTTTTAGTTTAGCGTTCCTTAAATATTTGTTTTGAGTCGTGCACTAGTTATTTTCTTTGTTTCTTTATTTTGTTTCCCATGATACTTATCTGCCGGCAATTTCTGCATATTTCTTCGTGTTCTGTTTAGTTAGGTGTGAGCCTCGCTGCCGTGAGGCTCGACTAGAACGTTGTTGAACTTTGAATAAAACGCGGTTACGAACCCTTGTATTGATCGAGG
The DNA here is from genome assembly GCA_010014785.2 of Anisolabis maritima. Lineage (NCBI taxonomy): Eukaryota > Metazoa > Arthropoda > Insecta > Dermaptera > Anisolabididae > Anisolabis > Anisolabis maritima. The sequence continues at coordinate 163,725 of JAAAKE020000008.1, forward strand.
TATATTGAACAACCTCGTTTTTAGATGGCGTTTGTGGGGGATGCAAACTCAAAGGGAGGTGTCTCCGGCGCCACTGTTCACCATGGCGCCTCCCGACCTGACGCTTACGAAGATTATTTAAATGAGTGGTTATTATCCGATCCTCGTCTTCTTGCTTGTGTCAATTTAAAGGAGCTTACCACCAATATGGGAAATCTACAAGGATCTGAGGGTAAAATAAAATCAGGGGGCAAGAGTCCTGCCAAATTAAAGAAGGCCAACAAAAAAGCAGGCAAAGGTAAAAACCCACCACCAACACCTGAGCCAGGGTCGTCGTCATCATCGACGAAACCCGTTTCGCTCGAGAGCACATCCCGCCACGCTCCGTTGGCTCCATCTAACGGGTCTGGCATCAGTGCTTGCCCAGCTGGCCAACAGACCACCACAACTTATCTAGTAACCGATTCGTGGAGACACGTCAAGAAACTGACCATCAACAACGAGCCTCCTTCAGCAGAGGCTGTGGCCACTACCCCAAGTAGAGAGTCATCGTCGGATTCAGTGTTCACCGATCCGTTGACCCCGCAGGGTTTAGCGGCAAAAAAGCTTGATGAAATGGTTATCACGACAGCCAGTGAGAAGACGATCAAAGAAGAGGATTCACATACCATCTCCACGTGTGCGTCAACCACGGAACTTGACGAGATCACTCTGGTCGTGGACGTCGACGACGACCGTTCTCGACTTGAAGCCTCTCAGTCTAACGGCGGTGATTCGTCATCGCAGACGATGGTACCATCAACGTCGTCAGCGAGTCCTCGTCCTTTTACTATTGTCCGACATCGCAAAGTGGAACTTGGACCCACACCAATCACAGATGCCACTTTCATGACAGGTGACAAGATTTGTTCTTATGTAATCCGTCACATTAAAATGCGGAGGCCCCTAGGCAATAGATCTACTCCTTGTCACGACTTTGACATTTCTTAAAATAACACAACCAGCATTTTAGAAAATAATAGAAATGAATAAATATTAAATGGTCATTTTTTCAATAAGTGCTTGGTGTAAAAATATAATTTTTGTGTTCTATCTAATCTATTTAAAAAGGTCAAATATAGATTTATCCATCTAAAAAATGCATATCATTATAAACTAATTTCCGATAAACTCATTTGTAATTAAAATAACAACTGTTTTATTTTTAAATAAATATATCATGGATCACATGTTTAGTTAGTCATTAGTGTTGATATGGAGAATATAAAAATTATATTTTAAAGAAATTGGCTTTTTTAAAAAAAATTTATGAGAGATGTTTTATTATTTATTTATATTTTTTTTCGGAAAAATTTTTTAATTCATAAAAATAATGTAATAATTGTTTGTAAAATTCCCTTTCTAAAAAGATTCACATTTCCTTTGAGATTATTTGATAACTTCTAGAGAAAATGTCATTCTAAGTTACAAAAAAAAAAAAAAAAAACTAGATCGAAAGAACGTGTAAATATCATACTGACATTGAACTTGTATATCGTGTATACCGATTCGCATGCTAGTGAACTTTGAGCCTGGGGCGCTAAAAGAGTAGAGAAGGGGAGGGGGGGCAACGACCCAGGGTCCCCACCAAACAAGCAGAAATCTTACAAGCATTCGCATCGCTTCGAAAAACAAACATTCTCACCAACTCTCACCGACTTTTTCAATGTAAATTTGCCATTAAAATTTAGAGCGTTTTTAAGCATTTGTTTGTAAAAAGTGTTTTATTTTTTTAAATAAATTCTTATTTAATCAATTAATATGAATAAATATGGATATGGATGCAGAATTGTTGTAGACATAGGAGTCCATGAGGACCTACCCCCTTCCCCAAAAACTGACAATAATCCCAAAAAAAATTGGACATAAAGTCTGTAAGTCCGTCATTAGCCAGAACTAGTCAGAAACTGTTCCACCAATAATTTTTTTTGTTGATATCTTCATTCTTCAATGCAATCAAAAGCTTATCCTGGGATGGTCCACTCGCAGAGATAACAATGGCCCCAAAATAATTTTAAAAATTTTCAAAGAAATTATGTGTGAATGGCTTAACGAATCGAAAAATATAAGAGTTGAATTTAATTAGTTAGACTCTATCAACTTATAGCAACAATCGATACAACCCAAGTGGTACTTCATCAAGTCCAAATCGGAAATGTCAAAATACCTCCTAAACTATACCCAAATAATCTCAAAAAATATACAAAACTATTTTAATCATCATTGTGAAGAAATAAATCTTAAAAAATTCAATATCTATTGTATAAAAAATATTCCCTCTGTAAGTACAGGGTATTTTGGTATATTCTTTGTTAGGGATATAAGATTAGTTGAAAACATAAATTAAATTTTTATATAACTCTACCATCCAAAAATGAAAATGCGGTTTAGAAAGACACCATTATGTTGGTATGGTTACTAAATTTAGAATTTCATAATAATTCGGTTTTTGATAACTTGACCGCCTGATTAATATTAAAATGTCAAACAATGAAGGAAGGTATATATGGAGGTATTCTCAAGTTTGAGAAGTTTCGACTTTCTTAGATTGAGAGTTTTAATATCGTAGGGGCTTCTCACCTGGTTGCCCATCCTCCTTTGTTAAATACAACAACCTTACTCCTTGGTATGAAAATGTCAAAGATATAAATTAATGTGGCCAGCATCGCATATTCCAAACTGAAATAAAGTTTTGTATTGTAATTATGTTATTTTTTTATTTTTTGAAAAAAAGAGAGTAATTAAAAACCTCTTTCTTAAAAGTAAATTTTAGAATATAGTAATTTAAACAACTATTATTTGAAAAAAATTTCTCAAATTTAATAAGAATTTCGCTATCATTTCATTTTTTTTTTTTACTATTACTTGGATTTTCGTTCGTTCATTTACAATGAGATAGGGGGAAGAAATTATGATGTTTATTTCATATTTTGAGAAAAATATTCTAATTATTTATCAATTATTTATCAATTTAAAAATATAAAATTTGTCTTTAAGAGTAAGGTATGAAAATTTTACATACTTAAATAAACAAAAGCAGTAAATTATTTTAATGGATTATTTTCTAATTAAAATAAATGATGTCCTCCAGACGATTTCGGCCACGGCAAAGACTTAAAATAAATATATAATCTTTTGTTGGAGTTAATGGAATGTTTTTTTTATATTGTATTTTTTAATGCATTTTTTAACATCGCATGTATTTTTACTCGATATTTTTTGTTGCCTCGCTTAGAGGTTAATAACATAAAATTTTATGTTTTTTTAAATGGATTCCTAATGAAAATTTATTTATGCTGCGATGATAGTGGCAAGGAGAAAAAAAAATGTTTTAAATAAAAAAAAATTATCGACCAAGTGTTATCCTCCCAGGGTAAAGTTTCGTATTTGCATCTAACCTTGTCTTCAGCTTATGCATTGAATTCTCGCCCTCTTCTCTCAGCCATTTCATAGACTCGTCCTTAATCTTAATTATCTATCCGCAAATAAGTTTATCCATAATTCTTTAAAGAAATATATCTACTCAAATAAAGAATATGCATTTTGTTTAACAAACAAAATAATGCGTCTAAAAAGGTCTTGAGAAAAGGGAGTATGAATTTTCTTAGGGGATCATGGGTTCAATTCCCGAGAATCATACGTTTCGATAGTAATTAGTAAATATTAAATATACTATTCCGAAAAAAATTTTAGGCATATATTGAATATTACTACATAATTTAATGAATAAGTCACGAAATTAATTAATCAATTTTTTTCAACGAATTTATAAAGATTGTTGTTATATTCTATTTGTTTGTATGTATGTATGTCCGTCTATCAGTCCACAATTTTTGATTGTGAAGATCAAAATTTCGACTTCGGATTCGAATAAAGCCCATTGCAATATGGTCAAAATGGCGACCGAAATTTTGAAATTTTACTAAATGTCACAATTTTTATGTTAGATTCGGATACCAACCTTTATAAATACACACTATTATTTTGAAATTGTTGAGAACTAAGCAATTCCGCAGCCCTTCACGTTCGTTCCTGCAACGCAGTTTGCGCAATCCCAGATATTTATTATTGTAGAATAATATAAAATAAAAGGTATTTTTTCTTTATTAAAGATTTGTATTAAACTGATATATGAAAAATATAGCAAGATGATTAAATTTCAAATTGAAAAATTATTCACCATCAATGAGAGAAAAACTCGTGACTGTAACTTTTCAGTTATTGCGATATATGATTAAGGCTAAGAGGATATCATTAAATGTTATTAGCTGTCCTCACTCAAATAAAGTCATATCAACTTAAACCCACAATTAAAAAAGAATTGAAAAAATTTTAATATAAATATCTAATACAAAATTTTAAATAATTCTAAAGAAATTTATTCCATTTCACTTACTATAAGATTTTATAAAGGTTTCAGGATTTATTTTTTACGTTTCCCGCGTTTCTAGCTTTCAGCTTCCCACTTTCAAAACCATTAAACTAGAGTATTATTAAATTAATAATTTTTAAATTTGTTTTTGACAGGAAGTGAAAGAGAAGGAACACGAAGGCATTCGTTCGTCCCGGAGAGTCCTCTCGAGTCGAATGTACTTCGAAAGGTAGCAAGTCTAACTCTGGACGCAGCATCTGAGAGGAATCTGAACGCACAGCAGAAGTATTCAAGTCGTCCAGAAAAGTTGGATGTCAACATTTACGACAAGTTTGAAGGCAAGCTTTCGTTTTAACACTTAAGTACCGATACATTATATACGTTATTTATAATCCGAATATTAAATTTGCTGTAGAAATAATTTTAAAGCCCTAGAAATGATAATATAATAATAATAATAATAATAATAGTAATAATAATAATAATAATAATAATAATAATAATAATAATAATAATACTTTACACCTTCGGGTCAGTGAAGTGGGTGGCAAATAAGCTTCAAGAAATGGACAGAATGACGCGGAAGACGATGAACATGAATCGTAGTCTTCATCCCAGATCCTCGGTCCTCCGGCTTTACATCCCTCGCCCTCAAGGCGGCCGGGGTCTGTAGTGCCTCTAAGTGCCTCTGGAGTGGTTCTCCAAACAGCCATCAAGGTTTCGAAACGGTCAGATTCCTTCCTGTAGATGGACCATGACCATGAGATGGCAGGTGTGGGAGCATTTCTTTACAAGCCAGCAAAGCAGGCCGCAGATTCTCTGGGGTTGGAACTGGACCTGACCGGAGGGAGGGGACTCCAGGGTAACCTTGCAGATCTCCGACCAGAGAGGTTAGACGTCGCGTCAGGGATGCGGAACATAAGTCCTTACTTGCTGGCACCATGTCGACAGGCCATTACATGGAGATTTCTTCCAGAGGATTGATGAAGCCTGTGGTCTGTCGGTAACGCGCACGTTTGGCTTCCTGATGTCGGTTGGTCTTAGGTCCGAGACTGAGGGATTCATCCTTGCCTGCCAGGATGGCGTGACCCTCTCTTACTGCCGACGAATTATGAACGTGGACGGTCCTACGAATTGTAGGGCCTGCAGGCAGCATGAAGAGTCTTTATACCATCTTCTCTCTGCGTGCCCGAAGTATGCTCCCACCGCCTATGTGTATAGTCATAATGCGGCATTGAGGGTGCTGTACTATCATTTGCGCCACTCATACAATGTGGATGAAACACCTGTGCTGCCATAAAAATAGGCATTTGCCTAAAGTCTAGGCATTACTTTACTCTAAAAGAGATAGATATTTTAATGAAGAGGATATACGGAATATTTTTGAGAATCTTATGGAGTGTTATTGAGTAAAATTTCCTATGCGTTGGTGAGTTCTTTTGGAATCCTGATACTTAAGGTTAATTACTTTTGATATTTTTTAATTTATAATATCTAGTATTTATAACGACTTTACATACTTCTCAGTGCTATCTCAGTATGAGTTCGGATGCTTGTATTTTTATCTTAAAACAATATATATTTATATATTTATACATTTAAAAAAATATTACAAAATGTATATGAGTACAGCGCGTCATTATAACTTTTATTGTGAGAGAGGACCAAAAAAATTTTCGAAAACTATTATGGATGTATCTCCCAAATCACTTAACTGGAATCCCAAATTTATAGTGCATTATATTGTATTATATTATTTTTATATTTTTTACAAATAGTTAAATTAGTGGGAGTTAAATAAACTATAAAATAAAAAACAAGATTTTTCCGATAACTATACATACTACACAGAAGATTTAAATAAATATAAATCGGGTCCATTAAAAAAAGGTGAGGAAATAAAGATAATATAATATATCTAAAATATATAGTATAAATGTGGATATTTTAAATTTTTATAATAATAAATAAAATAAAAATAAAAAATGTGGACATTTTATCTTGAAAGTTTGAATAAAAAAATTTGGGGCCATTTTGTTGCCTCTCTAGAAGCTTGGTTCTTTCCTAGCTACACCTGTTTTCTAGAACGTAGTAGAGAACCTGACATCTCTCAAGCAATATAATATAGGCCAATTACTAATAACGTAGCCTATATAATAGTAATTTGATATGAAACATTATTATTATCATAATTTAGTTGACCTTCTATAACTATACGCAATACATATTTTTAAAATAATATCTCCGATACGTTTTTTTTTTTTTTGTTGAAAAAAACTTATAGTACCAGTCTTTCAAGGGGGAAATTTGATATTTCTCTATTAATGATTTGTCTAAGAGGAAAAGGAAACAACAAAATGTTTCCTTTACTAGAAACTTATCGTGTCAATTTTATTGTTTCTTTCTTAAGTAAAATAATCTTTTTTAAAGAAATGCTACATATTTTTTGGAATAAACACACTTGATCAGTAATAGATTAGGAAGGTTCCTCCCAAAAAGAAAAAAATTCCAAAAACAAGACCTAATAAAAATTAAAGCAAGGTAAATAGATCAAAAATACTAATAAACAAAAGTTAAAATGAAATTTTTAACAAAAAAAATTAAAAAGCTCCCCCCTATGTTTTACCGGTAACGATACTTTTCTTAATGAAATATAGAAATATTGAATTGTTTTCTTTGTAATATGCATTTTGGAAGGGGCCCATTAAATCCACAATTTTAATTAAAAACTCGAAACTTTCTTATTTTAATTATCATATGCTTCTATTGTTACGGACTTAATTGACTGATTGACTTTATTGATTGCGATATTTAGTCTAGTGTAATTGTCCATTTGAGTCTGACAAGAACCCACATATTTTTTTCTCTATTCATATATATTTATTTTTTAATTATTATTTGTGATATTTATTTTTATTTTTTATATATAATATTATTATCAAACTCCCTATTTTATTATTATTATAATTATTTTTGTTTTGCTGATAGACTGATAAATTTCAATAATTTAATGTCCAAAATAACACATGAAAATATTTAATAGTACAAGTAATTATTAAAATTTTTAGTGGAGTTGATGACTTTGGAGTCAAATTCTTTTTATGTCAAAACGAAAAAAATGATCGAGTACAAAATTTTCAATAGAACTCAGGAGGCAAAGGTTAGGACCGTAGCCCGCTTTCGATGCTTAGTAGTTTTGAATTTATTTTAGGAGGAGAAAATATAATCTAATTTTGTTAACTTTTCCATTTTCTTATTCATTGGAAAATAACTACAAAAGAACCAATTAGTCATTCAATAATTCGCTTGACTGACAACTTTAAAAAGTTTATTAGAGAATACAGAACACTTAATTGAATAGGCAATACATTCTATAAAGCGGAAATAGAAGCGGCATTCCTCTCGGAAAAATTATAATAATAGTAGTATGCTAAAGTGAATAAATAAATAAGTAAAAAACTTCTCTTTAGTGAATTTTGCATCATTTTTCAATTAAATATTAAATTTTTTTTTCAAAAACAAAAACATGTATTAACAACATCTATTCACAAGGCAGACCCGAAATTCGCCGGTCCTATTACTGTCTAATGAATACTTTTTATTTCAAGCTAATAAAAAAATAGTAGTATGAAAATATTTTAAAAATTAATGAAAAATTTTTCTAGCTTATATTCAGAGCCGTCGAGAGGGAGAGCAGTTTTTATTCCAGGCTGGCCCAAAAAATAAATATAGGAGGAATATTCTCTCCACTTCTCTCCATACATCGTAAAAACTACTCTATTAAGACTTATTTGTTTTATTGCACAACTTAGGATAAAGTGGCTTTAGATATGGTGTAATTTAATTATTTCTTATAAATTAAATTTTTTTACATTTATTATATAATTTCTATAAAATTATTTTTTCATTTAATAAATTCTCTGATCAGAGATATTCACAAAATTTGTGGCGGGAGGAGGGGAGTGGACAAAAAATAAGAATAATTTCAAATAAGTCACACACATATTTTTTAAATTAGTGTTGGCACCAATGTACCACAAATTTGTTGATGTTCTTTAACCAAATTAATGTTCCTTTTTTTTTTATTAGCCTATTACAAAAACTGTTTACATATGTAAAAACTTATCTTGTCTCAGATAAATTATAGACAGATAAGATTAAGAAAGTTGCTTAATTAGTATCATTAGAATGAAACAGTTGGTTTTTTACACGTGAGTGAAGTGATATGTGTATCGTTAGTATCGTTACGCAAATACTAGAAGGGCCCCAATTTGGGGGCCCACGTTATAATGGGTATGGGAAAGAAATATCTCCCTTTAGGTAGGTATCAAAAATTGTTGTTATACGATTGTAAAGCGAATTTACTTGTATTATATGGAATAGAAAAATATTGTTTAATTTGTCCATTTTTACAAATTTTATTCGCAAATTAATTAAATATTTAATTTTAATTTAGTCAGCATGCTTATTATTTAAAAGAATACAAAATAGCAAAATATACTTTTTTTAAATATTAAAAAGAAATCGTATGAAGTGGAGGGGAAAGTTAGGAGTGTTGACCCTGCAGGGCGGGATAAGGGGAGGAAGGTTAAAAAGTATATTTATTGAAAGAAGAGATTAACTTTTTTCCTCCCTATAGATGAACAGTAAGTTAAAAGAAAGTATCACTTATGTGTTTTTAAAAAAGAAAATGGAAATTATTCGTAGAAATTTTGGTGCTTTGAACACTTTTTTTAAAAAAAGAAAAAGTAATAATACATAGAAAAACATGGATGACACATTCTTTTGAAATTCAATGTACAAGAATATTGTTGATTTGTATATGTGTATAATTCAGTAAGAAAAGTAACTTGATTAGAGAGTGAGAGATTTTCTGAAGATAAAATATAAGTAAACGCATGACGAAGACAAGAGAGATTTCTTATTACGTAGACGGATCCTTGGGTGGAATTTTGGGATTAAAACCTCTCAACTAAATTATTTTAAAAAATTAAAGAAATTAATATAAAATTCTTAAAAAAATTCTAAATTAAAAAAGTATTGATAAAAAATTATTAATAAGAAAAATTATGAAACATTGTAGGATCCACCGCGAAGTTATTTAGAAATATAATTAAAATTGTTCCAATCCAATCTTTAAAATAAAATGTTATTCCATTTCATTTTTATTAAAATGTTATATTATCATTCCTTGGAATGCAATTTTATTAAAAAATTTAAATTCAATTTTGGATGGAGAGATCACCTTTATTTAATTGTTGTTTAAACAATTTTTCCTTATTACTTATGTATGTACCATGGGCTCCCTAAATTCGTTAATTTTTGCTTACTGGAAGATAGTCACCTAAATGACAACTCATTAATAGATTTTTCGATTAATTGTTCATTAATTAATGGTGTCAATGAATATCATATATAATTAATTGTTCCAAAACTCCTCTGAATCTCAGTTGGAAAATCTCCCTAGAAATTAACAAGAGAAAATAGATGATCTGCTCAAGAGAGGCTTTTGAGCAATTAATATAAAAATCCATTAGGGAATTGCTCATTGGGATTGCCTTACTTCCAGCAAGCAAAACGAACGAGTACTTGTAAAAAATATATAATTATATTAAAAATACAAGAAAGAAAAATATTTGCGAATAAAATTTGATAGTTGGTAGAAACATTAGTTGATTATGATTCTCAGAAATCAAATTTATAAAAAAAAAATTTACTTTTTGTTTATAATAAATATACTTTTCTCCAGATGGGAAAAGGGCAAGAAATCGGTGAGAAATTATTTGGAATTGGTCAGTAAACCCGCAATGCATGTAATCAAAGTGGAAACACATCGGGCCTTGATATTTTTGACTTTTATCTTTAGAATTCATCAAGGTATGTAACAATTACCATAACAAGTGTATAAAAAATCGCGTACTCACTATTTATATTAATTTACTTCTATTTTAAATCTCTTATTAGAAGTATAATTTACAAGCTCTGAGTATGTGGGAAATAAATCTCTCATCTTGCCACTTGGAATCGATCTGAATAACAAGTTGGATTGTCCAACTTAAAAGCCTATTAATTTCCTTTTTTTATTTTTGTTGTTGTTGATTCTCATGGGGTGTCATACGTATGTCAAGTTTAAAGACATCTTGCATATATTGTCAACTCAAAGTTTGAGTTATGCAAATGAAAGGCGTTTCTTTTGAAGTCTCCTTAGTAGGTGTCCGTTTGTGTAGGAATGAATAAATGCTGAATTGACTCCTCAAAGATAGAAACTTGTTAAAGCGGAGGCGGACCCGTTAATTTCTAACTTGCAATACACCAGACCCACTGAGAAATAGAAAAAATATATAAGTGGCCTATGGATATGTAGTTATTGGCTGGACGCACCAAATCGACCACACCTGAGGTGCATTGTATTTGGATTTCGTTCAGCACCTACACCATGTCATCATGTTCACAGGTCTTTCCTTTACTCTCATTACAAATGATTAGAATAGCATCAAATTTGCAATTGGGGTTGCGCTTTTTTTATTAACCAAAAATTAAATTATTCAATATATATGTTTATATTAAATCTGGGAATTTTGGAAAAATTTTTAATTAAGCGGTTTAAAATTAGGTGTACCAATTCTCGTCCAACATGACCTTGAGAGGTCCAAGCCTAAACCATATTTGGAGCTCTTTTCTTAAAGATTAAATAACAATAAGAAATAAAACAATAATTGTCTTTATTTAAATGAGAATATGTAGAGATGTGATTCCTGTAGCTGAAAAAATAGATATTTATTTATTTTTGCTGAAACTTTTCATTAATTATTTAACAATTCTTTAATTGTCAAGAACAAATATGTTCTAAAAATGCAAAAAGCATCTATAAAATTATTTTAAAATTATTAATAATATATGAAAAACATGAGTTAATCGTGAAGAAGAGTGAAGCAAGGTTTCGAAACGTTGTTTATAAAAATAGATTTGATTTTTTTCATAGCTTGCATCTAAATTTTCTAATTAAATATCCTTAGTTAATTAATCTCAATTGTTTCCTTAGGGAATTTTTTGTGGAATCATTTGCTTGAAAATACAGTGACATCATGGAAGAGTGCATGCCGTTAAGGGCCAGTTGTCTCCCTTCTCCCTCCCCCCTCCCCCTCCAAATGAAGCTCAACGACATCTAAGTATTTTTTACTAAAAAATCTTTTATAATATAAATCTTAGTCCCATTTGTAATTAAGAGGGTAGTTTGCTCAACTACCAAATATCCCTTTGCCCCCATCGCTAAAAATATTTATTTTGTGTTTATAGATAACACAAAAACTTTGAAAAAATTTAATATTTATTTCTGTATTATAATATTATATTCAAGTTAGACTCCTCTTTGAAATTCCAAGGTAGATAGTTATTTCATTCTTTTATTTTCGGAGTATAATGAGGCGCCTTCCAATGCTTGTTCTTTTTTCATATAAACAAAGAAAATATAAAAATATTTTTAAAGCATTCAATTAGATAAATTTTCACGGTTCTTGGTTTCCATATCCGTTCCTCATTGTTTCAACTCTTAAGAGGATAGAGGGGGATTCAATTATTTCCGCTATGATAGGATATACGTATAAATTTCAAACTAAACATATGCCTTTATAAAAGAAATTTGGAATATCATTTTTAATATAATTTATTAGAATATTTTTTCTTACATAGAAAATACCGTATGGTATGTGAAACATTTATAAGTATTCTCAAGAGTTGGAGGAGCGCAAAGAAAAATAAACATTTACAAATCAGTTTGGGGCACTCAGATTAATATATTTATTTTGTTTCTTTCATAAACAATAAGCAGTGTGTTCGACAAGAACAAATAAAAATTAAGAATGTGATAAATACTTTCGCAGTGATTCATTCTTAGAATGATTGAAATTTTTTTGGCAAATATATATATATATATATAATATACAGTATAAACTCGATTATGTGGAGTAATTGAGACTAGAGGTCGTCCAGAGAATCAAATTTAAATTTTAAAAAATTTAAAAAAACCATGAAAATTTGAAAAATAAATAAAAAATGGTATAAAAAAGCAGCCCTTCTCGCATCCGGATTATCGAGTTTGTAGGATATTAAAAACAAAAGCTTGGGGTTCTCAGTGACATTTTTTGAATAAAACAATGTCGATAATATTTTTGGTAGCTAAGTATAAAATTAAAAGGTTTGTAAAATTTTGCGTTAATAATTTATTTGATACTTTTATTACTGAAGATTCGTCCCGACCACAAATGATATCATTTCGGGATCCCTATAATAGGCCTGGGAGACGTCAGGTATTTTTTATTACCGTGAAAGTTTTTTTTTTTTTTTTTGCATTCTCTTAATAATATGTATTTATACAAATTGCAAGGTCTGGAATGTTTTACATCTAGGGGCGATGAGGCACCTAAATCCGCCTCTTTTTTATCTCTTTTTAATTTTTTAATAAATATTATAGAGAAATTTTATTGGTTTTTCTTAAATTCATATATATATTTATTTATTTTAATGAAATGAAATAATTCATATTTTTCTAAAGTATTTATTAGTATCTGGCAATTCCCAAGGGTTAGATAGATAACTTAAGAGTTCCAAAGGGTCTTTTCTAAAAAAATTTCTGAAAAACCAAAATTAATAACTTGAAGTGAAAGTTATTTTATTCTTTTACCTCATCATGAAATTAATATTTTTCTAAAATATTTTATTTGGCAGGAAATTGAATGAGAAATATAAAATGTATTCGGCTGTCATTTATAAAAAATTATCCCAAAGAAAGACCTGAGCCTAGTTGGGGTGACTTCGCCCCTTTTTGATACATATGCGTATATTTGTCTTAAAGTGCCTTTTTCCGGCCAATTTAATCAATGGTTGTCGTTAATAGTTTCAATTCAGTGATTCAAAGATAAAAGAGGTCGCCGACCCCTAATCTAAATATATCACCATAAATCTGCTTGGGAAGTTTTCTAACCAATTAAAAAAAGCTATCAAAATCAGTTCACAGGTTCTAGAGATATTCCCTTTACATTCATTTATCCCATCTAAGTAAAATCATGGATTTTAAGAAATGAAGAAATTTCTTTTTAAACCAAACTTAGCTCCTATAAGTGAAATTTCAAAAAAAATTAATTGTCCTTTTAGAAATTTTATTTTTAAAGGAACGAATTTTAAGAGTTCTAGGGAGAATAAATAATAAATTCGTTTGTTACTCACATTTTGTAATTTGCATCTATTGAAGAAAGATTAATTATGCTCTCAGGAGTTCAGGACACGGGATGTTGTCGTTTGCAGTCTGAATCCAACTGAAAAAAAGAATTAAAAATATAACGATTCTAATAGGAAATACCTTTAATGCCAAATGTATTTTGTCTCTTAAAACTCATTTATTCTGCTAGTTACCTTTTCCTAACTAAATATTAATATAAATAATAATAAATAATACAAATAAATATACAATATTTATTTCAGAGGGTTGAGTTTTAAGGGTTGGAGGGTAATATCAAATGCAATTTATTTGATTCATTAGAAAAGCAAATCAAAATATTAATTTTTTTTTATCGGAGTCCAACTGCCCATGAGGATCTTTGTCCCCCTCCCTGGACCTCCTCGTTTATTTTATAATTATATTACGTTTCAATAAAAAGATATTTTGCTTGTAAGCTTTTTAATTTATCATACCTATAAATAGGAGCAATGATTTTTTCTGGGGGTCCCCCTGGGGGGATTTGTTTTTGTTATAACTTAAAAATATTTTTTTTTAATTATATTTTTACACTAAAAATTAAATTATTCAGTTGTAATGTTTAAATTATAAAATAAGGAAATTTATATATAGAATATAAAATTAAGATAGCTACAAAGTTGTTTATATAAATTAATATCTTTTTTTATTAATTACATTTAAGGAGATTAAATTTCAGATATTCTCTATGTAATGACGTAAGTTGATGATCTTATATTCAATTTTTTTTTTTTTTTTAAAGGATCAATCCCCTTCTACAGAATGTTATGAAATTTGGTCTAGGGCTGAAGACTAATGTCTTAATTATTACCGTTATCGTTCAGAGAATGCTGAAAAAATCGTGGTTCTTAATAAATATTGGGGAGGCCTTTTTTACCGCCCCCTGCAGACCGTTTCACTCCCAATTTTAATACCTTCTTAGGCTCTTCTTGGACTATAAATTTCTAAAGTTTCATCCTTATCCGAGGAGATTTAATAAGCTAATAAAAAAGCTATACACATACATACCCATATGAAGATTTTTTTGCATTTTTGGGGATCTTTTGACTTGAAATGTAAAGATATTTTTTAAAATTGGAAAATTAAAATTTTCATGATATATAATAAGTAGGAAAATAAAATCAAAGAACTTGGGATTGTTGGGTGAAAAGATTTTGCAAAAGTACAGGGCGTTCCTAATGCTCCCTCAAGTTTCGTATAGTTTAGGGCTCTAAATTAATTTTTTATTTAATATAAAGTATATTTTAAACAATAATTTTTTCAACTATTTTCCTGATTAATTAAGGATTAAATGACGTTTTATAAATTTTTATCCAACCATATCTAACTATATTTTTATTCTCCCTCAGGATGAAAAATTTCAAAAAGTGAGCAGCACTATCTTAGAACGAACGTCCTTATTTTTATTTTCTCTGTAATTTTTTGAAATTTGGTAAATTTGAATAAAAAGATTTTGATAAGAGTCTCTCTTCTTTTTGCAGGTCAAATGTTAATAAATTGGTTCATCTCATCTTTGGGTTCAGAAAATGGATCTTCAGATCCTAATATCAGATCAATGGTCATTCAAATGTGCAATAATTTACTGGCAGCAGGAGTTTTGAGACAAATTTCTGACAAGGATCTGCCCCTTGAACCAAGTTTTCGGGTACAAACAGTCATAATTCTTTAATATTATGATTGAATCATATTTTAAAATTAATTGGATTCTCTTTATTTTTCAGCCAAATTTGATGTATTTTTGGGCGCATTGTGAGAGGCCTGTTATAAATACACCTACACCTGGAAAATTAAACATTATTTCTTGGCCACCTGTGGGTTTATTACAAGGTAAAAAAAAATATATTTGTAGTTTTAGAAATAAAAATGTCAAAATATTTAAAAAATTCAAATTTTCTTCTCCGGTAATTATAACATCTTAAAATTTGACCTCGGCCTGATCCCTGAAGAAAAATCTCGTAATCAAGTTAATAAGGAGCCAGGGTGGTCCGTGGTCCATAAAAAAAAATGGTCAATTTTTTTTTTATTTGTTTAGTTTCCTAAAAATTAAAATGATTAATAAATGAAAATTACAAAAATAAAAAAAATATTTAAAGAAAATGACCAAACAAATTCTAAATTTCCAAAAAAAAGAAATAAAATTTATCAGAATTCTCCCCCTCCCCCCTTCCCAAAAGAAAAATTCTGGCTAGACAACTAATTGTTGAACACGTTTCTTCTCCGAGTTAAGATTTATTCTATTTTCTCTCTAATAGCTGGGAAAGAGCCGAATTAGTCTAAATGAATATAAACAGACAGGATTTGTGGTATTAGTTAATTTTGTGCTCAATAATAAATAAAAATAAATTGAAAAAATTTTCATGTTTGATTATTTATAAAAAAAAAATCAAAAATAACTTCTGGTATTTTGTAATATAGTTTCAAATATTGGCCAATTTTCAAGAATATGAAGTAGTAATTTTAAAATAAATGGATAAATGAGTTGTTCAAGAAGGAATGTCCATTTGTTTTTTTTTTTTTTAATTTAATTTAAATTAATCTGTGAAATTAAAATAAAATTATTAATCTTATATATGAATTTTTTTTAGAAAATAGCGTTCAAGAAACTCAAGAATTGACTGATGAAACCGGCCAAAATATTCTCTCCAAAAATGGTTTAGCTTCTCCTGGATTTAGTGGAGCCACAACTCCTAATTCCTCATCCGCCGTATCAGAGCGTACGTTTATCGAAAATTAAATTTCCGCAGCATCATTTCTTGTAATTTGAAAATACAATTTATTAATTTTAGTTGTACAATCATTAAAAAATAAAGATAGCAAAATCCAAGAATTGGAGGAAATAATAAAAAGATTGAAACAAGAATTAGAGACAATCAAAACAGTATTAGATATACAGGTACTATTTTTTTCATCTAAATATAACTAAATATAAGTATAATTATATAAGTGAGATAAACGTTTCATGTTAAAAATTAAAAAGGGTTTTCGAACATTTATTTTTAAACTCTCTTTAAAAGAATTCTTCATTAGAGAAGGTGAAAATTTCGTTAGGTGGCGTAATAAAAAAATGTATTTTATTTTTACTTTCTCTTATCTAAATATGTAGTATATAGTGAGAAGTATTGCGATCGCAAAAAAAAAATCGATGTCGAGATTCCAACGAAAATTTGAGGTCCCCTGAGTCTAAAAAAAACGGGTCTGGCAAAATGGTCTGTTTGTGTGAACAAGATTTATCAAAAAGGAAAAGAGGCTCGAGGCTGAAATTTTATATTTAAGTTAGTTTGTCATATGCATTTCGAAGCTTTTCAATATAATCGACCAAAAAGTAGTACTTTACTAATGTACTTTTATAGTTTTTCTTTTTTTCTATTTTCTTAAAATTCCCTCAAACGATTTTGATTAAAATTCATAAAGAAAATATTTATTTGATGATCTTTGAATTGTATTGACCCTTATCTCCCCAAAAAAAAAAAATTGTTTGCGACCCACTTTACACCTGAATGTTTTCAGATTTTTGTGTTTTACTCTTAAACTACTCTAATAATATTGAATTGGATGATTGGATGTACATAAATAAATACGATGATCTTTAAGAGGTATTAATCAGTTTCTACTTCAAAATAGAGTGGGGGGCCCCCAATTTAAAATTTTAAGAATCCCATAGAAAAGAAAGGCAAATCGTTGTCATGGTAATAAAATATAAATATTTTTAATTTCTATGTTTCACATTACACCTTACCTTAGATAAGAGAAAGTTTTGTGATGTGCGGCCATCACACTAGAATTTTTATTCATTTATCTAATTTTAAATATTTTATTTTAAATATAAGAATTAAAAATTTTTATCACTTCATAAATCTTAAATATTTTCAGAATTTGACGGAAAAAACAATACAAGAATTTGATTCTCCAGTTTCTAAAAATAAATTCATTCTAGAAAACAATGAGAAGAGGGAATCCGATGAAAAAGAAAAAACCAATCTGGCTTTAAAAACGGAAAATAAAGATGTCCAAAATGAAGAAAAGAAAAGTGAAATTACATCTCCGGGTTATAAATATTTAAAAAAAGAAATGAATAATACAAAAACAATAAAGGAAAAGCAAGTAAATCAAATCGAAAATAAAATTTCCAAACCAAATAGAGAGATGGGAATTATTCACTCTTCATCGAATTTAATTGAAGAAGATTCATCTCAAAGTAGTTGTATAAAAGAAATTTTGCCTAATACTAATTCAACGAATACTTTATTAGAAAAACAATTAGAATTAAAGGAAGGTAAAATAGAAAATAAAGAATGTGAAATTAAGTTAGATTTATCCGATTATTCTTTAAATGTACCAAATGTAGAAAAAGAACAAATTTTAACAAAAAACGAAAAAGAACAACCAACGAGTACTTCTCATAGTAAAGAAAAATCTGAAAATAATTTAGTAACTCTGGAAGAGTCTATTGTCAAAAAAGCTTCTCCTTTAAGTGAAAATTCTTTGTTACCAATTACTGCAAATTCTTCTCAACCTGCTAATTCAGTAATTGAAGAACCATCACCTCCTTTACCATCTATTGCTAATGGGGCCGAACCCTCACCATCTATATTTCAAATAGATTCTTCTCCACCACGAGCACCTTCTATGTCTAGTATGGTAGGGCCTCCATCTCCTCTCCCACCTTCTATGCCAGAGGTAACAACAGGTCCTACGCCTACACTTGGTATCGTAGGTCCTTCACCACCTCCTATGGCTGGAATGTCATGTCCTCCACCTGCACCTCCTATGCCAGGTATACCAGATCCTCCACCGCCTATGCCTGGTATGGCATGTCCTCCACCACCTCCGCCTATGCCAGGTATGGCAGGGCCTCCACCTCCTCCGCCAATGCCAGGACCTCCACCTCCACCGCCAATGCCTGGTATGGCTGGACCTCCACCTCCACCGCCAATGCCTGGTATGGCGGGACCCCCACCTCCACCGCCAATGCCTGGTATGGCGGGACCTCCACCTCCACCTCCAATGCCTGGTATGGCGGGACCTCCACCTCCACCGCCAATGCCTGGTATGGCAGGTCCTCCACCACCACCTATGCCAGGAATGGCAGGTCCTCCACCACCTCCAATGGCGGGTATGGGAGGACCACCACCACCTCCAATGCCTGGAATAAGCGGACAGACTGCACTAGCTGGCCCTCTACCGTTTCCTCCAGCTCCAACAGCTCAATGGATGGGAAATAAGCCAAGTAAGTTTAATTTCAATATATTAATATTTTACTAAGGTGTATTTCAAAAATTCTTTTTAAATTATAATATTCTAAAATTAAGAGAGAAAGGCACCTTTTAGGATAATTTTATATTATAAGATAATATAAGATATAAACAGAATTAACATTCATTGACAAAATAATCTCATATCATCATCACATTTAGATGTAAAGCTTTGCTGCACAATGATATTAGAATTGCATAATTTAGTGATACATATTGTTAAGTTTATTTATTATATAGATTTAATTTATGTTTTTATGTTCAATGTTCGATTGATTTTTGTCTAATAATGCTGACACCAAGATTTTTCACCCTTCCCCTATAACCTGAACCTGCTTAGTGACCGCGGGAACTGTTATACAAGGTAAGCCCTAGATCCACTTTAAAACATGGCAAAGCACTTGTTGCACCTGCATTTACTGCACCTTCACCAGCTTGATTTGCAAATATATTTTATGTTTTATGTTTCATATTTTCATTCATATAATCATTAACCCACAATCAAAAATAAACTATAATAAGCGTTCTTTTATGGTATTGATTCAAATGCTTAAAATGCAGAATGAGAGATAAATTTAGGAGGCCTGGCGGAAGTTTATATTTGTGATTTTAATATATATAAACATTTTTTATTAAACTATATTTTTTTAGAAAAGTTATAATTCCCTTAGAAGATAAATTGTAGGCTATATAGGCCCCTATACTATTTTTTCAAGAATTTGGGAAATCCAAGTAAAAGCTTGGATATAAAAAATTATCAGATATCTGTATAAAAATAAATTATACCAATGTTATCTTTTGTTTAATCTTAAGAAATAAATAATTCTGAAAAACGAAACAAAAGACAGGGTGTGTATAATTTATATTGATACCAAGTAATATCATGGAGTGTAGTTCGTTTGGCTTGCTTTAACCCCAAATGACTAACTCACTAATGGATTTTGTGATTAATTGCTTCAGAATTTCTCAGGAATGGACCACGCATGCCCAGTTGTTAAATCTCGATAAAAAATTAATGCGCAAGCGTTGTCCACTCAATAGGAGATTTGAAACAATTAATTAAAAAATCCTTTAGTGAATTCGTCATTTGGGTTGTCTATATTCCAGCAAGAAAAAACAAACGAATTTATGCTGCCCATGGTATGTATGTATAGCCTTTTCTATTTATGCTATTTCATTTTATTTGCACTATATCTGCTTCATATATTTTTATTATGTATGCATATTAATTAAGAAATTGTGAAAGGATGTTATTAAAAATTTATTATATATTTTAATAATATTTTATATTTCAAAGTGTTGATAATCTTTTTATTAAATTAAGCTTTTTTTTTTTTTTTTTTGGTAAATTAGTAATTAATAAAATAAAATATTGCTAATTATAATCTGATCTTAGCTAAATTATTTTGCTTTTTATTGTAGTTGATATTAGCATTTTATTATACAGAATCGGACTTAACATAATTCCAAATGTTTAAAGATAACTCCCCATGGGAGGGGGGGGGGGTTAGATTCCAAAGGAGTGGTTCAACAATTTGTTTATTACTGATTTAAAAAAATTTTTTAATAAAGTTGTTTAAAATTCTTTTCTGGAATTGGTTTCAGTCAGGTTAAATGTTTTTATTGTCATTTAGCATTATACAAATTTTGTTTCAATAAGAAAGAAAAAGCAAATAAAAAATTTTTTATTCTAATTTCAGAATGGAATTTTTAAGCCTTTCTTTCAATTAGATAAAATGTTTTTGAAATTTTTTGCGATTTTATTTCAAATGAATCCTTGATTATAAACTTTTTTAAAAACAATTTTTCTCTAAATTTTATGATGTTAATTTAACATTTTTTTTTATTTGAATAAATTTTTTGTAATTCTTCTATAAACTTTATTTTTGATAGTGTCAGCTGTTGATGCCCTTCTTTCCCTGGCTAGATGTCTGTGTGGATTTCTTTTATTTCAAGGAATTAAAATAATAAATTTATAAATTAAATTTTTGGATTGAAAAGAATTTGATTTTAATTTTTTTTATTTTGTCGTCCGATTCTGAATATATATATATATATATATAGTCTATAAGAATGTCCTATAAATACTAATCCTTTGCCTTTGGTTTTAGCTTTGCGGAAAGACCCAGTAAATCCTCCTGTTCCTATGAAGCCACTTTATTGGACAAGAATTACAGTTCCTGTAAATCAAGCTCCCGATGTATTTAGGTAAAAGAAATTAAACGGTGTATTTTTGGACAATTGATCTGATTTATTATATTTTTAGCGCTCAAATTAAGTCTCGTGGAATTTGGGAAAATTTGGAAGAAGCTAAAATAGAAGATTTAAGCGAATTCGAAAATTTATTCTCACGCCAAATGATACAACGAAAACCAACTAAAAAATTAGAAGAGAAAGCTACTAAAATACAGCCAATTAAAATTTTAGATAGTAAACGATCTCAAAGTGTTGGAATTTTAGCTCAAAGTTTGCATGTAGACTTCTGTGAAATAGAAAATGGTAATATACTTTAAATTGTTTTGTTGAGAAATATTAAATCCATTCAAAAATTTATTTATTTTTAGCTATTTATAATTTTGACACAACAAATGTAAGCATGGAAGCTTTACGACAAATCTATGAAGTAGTGAGTATAGAAAAATATTAATATTTTAAAGAATATTCACCAGAAATTTACATCTCTTAACGAAGAAATCATATTTCTTCAGAAGTGGGAAAATTTAGCTTGCTATTGTAAAAACGATGATATAAGTACAGCAATACCTCGCAGAGTCAGGGTAGTTAAAAAGCATCAGGTCTATGAAAATACTATAGATGCTCGGTATATATCATAGCATTCATTTGTGTGAGTATATACCATAGCATTCATTTGTGTGAGTGAGAAGCGTTGAGGAGTGCCAACCTCCACTTCAGTTATTATCTTTTGCCATTGCTCTATTTTTATAGCTTTAGGACACTGGTGCTCTTGGTCGACAAAGTACAAAATATGTTCCACTTTCTATCATTTAATCCAAACAGAATTTTTCCAAAAACAACATATTGTTAGGGGAAAGGGCGGTTGAATAATTTGCCTGAATCATATTTGTATTTAAATAAAGATTAACTGGTCACTGGTGGTTACTTCCAGAAGAGAACAACTTATTTTTTCTAGTCTCTTAATAACACTATTTGAATAAAATTATATATATATATATATATATATATATTAATATATAAACTATTTATATTATATATTTGCCTAGTATTCCGGTCTATTTAAGCTTTATTAACCCGTCACCCTTTTCGACTTTGACTTAATAATCTAAACGAATGAGTCCCACAAGTTTTAATTTTACTGTTTACAAATGATACCTGATATTCACTTTATGGTTTTCAGAGAGCCAGCAAAGAAGAATTGAATCAAATCAAAGAACACCTAGCTAAACCTCTTGCTGGTCCTTTAGATAAACCTGAAATGTTCCTTCATGAGTTATCGGGGATCCCTAACTTCGCTGAAAGGATAGCTTGTTTCATGTTCCAAGCAGAGTTCGAAGATCGTATTTCAGTGATTGAGAACAAGCTCAATAATATCAAATCTACGTGTCAGGTAACAATCATTATTTATTTTTTGTAATTAATTAAAAAATCTTAGTCAAGGAAAAATTAAAATTAAATAGTCCAAGAATCCTTTAAAAATTTGCAAAATTATTTTTTAATAAGGCTCTAAATGGCTTATATAATTTCAGAATAAAAAGTAAATTTTTTTCTTGTTATATTATTATATTTTAAGATAAATTAAAAATTATATTTTGAAATATATGGCTGCCGGTTTGTTTGTTCTTGCTTATCGGTCGTTAACTGCTGACGCAGCTTAAATCACTTAGTAACTTTATTGCTGATCATAATAGTTATGGGTCAAATTTAAAGAGAGAGTACAAAGGCTTGGCGAACAATTTGCCTCCAAATTATCCATAATTTTCCTTTCCCACACACACCTAATAGAGATATCTTTAAAATATTTTTTTCTATAAAAAAAGGAATTTTTTGTTATGTGCCTCGAAGAGCAGTGAAAATTTTGCCCGATGTTTTTTTGGGACCGGATCAAGCTAGAAAATTGTTAATGGGTAAATTATAAAAAAAACTTCGAATAAAAATTTGTATAGGAGAAAATTTAGATTGGGGCGTTTAAAATAAAAGGGCTTACTGACTCGAACATTAGAAATAGTGTAATCTAGCACATGATAAAAAACAAGGATACCGACCTATGGTTTAAAATATTTTCCGATTTGACATATTCTTTTATCACTAATAGGGAGGTGATTAAATTGAGATAGTGTATTGTTTGAAAACAAATGGAGAACAAATAAAGATTATGCATTTTTCCAGAAATGGTCTTTTTCGAATCAAGGAATTTTAAAATTTCCGTTAAAAACTCATCCAAGTTTCAATACAATATAAAAAAATTAAAGGAAAAAATATATGGCTATGCCTTTGATTTGTGAAAAAATGAATTAAATAATGATTTTTTTTTTTTATTCTTATTAAAATCGATTATTTATATTTATCATAAGCCAGTCACGCAACCCTCCTTCGACAGATCTTGTATGAAAACAATTTTTTGAAAAAAGAATGGTAATTTATTTTATACTATACATATAATAATAAAATAGTAACCCATCAAAAGGATTTTATATTTTATTTTAATGATGATTAGGATTAATTACTAAGAAAAGGAAATTCACACACTTTATTGCTAAAAACTAAATATTTTTTATTGTAATATATTGGCCTTTGACATTTGAGAGGTTAATTATTAATATAAAATTAAATTACCTGAGACAATTCAGATGTTTTAAAATTTAATACCACAGTGAAAAACAAACTCACAAAGGAAATTTTAATATATTTCAAGAAATTAGATGTAAGAAATTTTATTCATTTAAGAAGAGGCGAATTATTGCAAATTGAACGACTAGACAGAGTGAAAGGAGATTAACTTTGTTAGTCCACCGCTAGAAGAAGTCAACTTCTTTAAAGTGCTTTGCTCAAAAATGAAATTACAAAATTTAAATTTTGAATAAAAGATTATTAGTGGGTGAACAAGTATGACTTTACGGATTGATAAAAAAACAATTGATTTGAAACATAATAAAGCATTCTTACTTTTTTAAAATATACTCCATCGAAAGCTACAACATTTGACCATCTTTCAGGAAATAAACGGATTTCCCGCTGGTAGAAGACTTGTGGTTTTGAAGCGATACAGTTATGAAGCCTCCTCGGTGTCCCTCCTGAATATGCCTCTGATCACTTGTTTGAAGCTAGCTAAGACAAGACTTTCTCAAATCCAAATATTAAAATGTGCACTCAGAGAGCATTAAAACTCACAATTTTGTTTCTAATTAAAATTTTTAGTTGGAGGATCTAAAAAACTGTGGTTTGCTGTGGATGCTCAGAACTCATGCTATGTCTCCTGTTTAAAACTTCTTTCTGATCCTCCTTCCCCCCCCCCCCCCCCCCCCCCCCCCCCCCCCCCCCCCCCCCCCCCCCCCACCCCCCCCCCCCCCCCCCCCCCC
>JAAAKE020000009.1:0-62033 GCA_010014785.2 Anisolabis maritima
CTACATAATTACTCTAAGATACCCCTTGTCATCAGCACATGGTAAGTGTCTTCATATTGCCTTAATTATTGTACAAAGACAATATAATCTACGGATTGAGAGTGTAGAATAGAGAGATCTTCTCAATGGAGAAGGGTGGGAGGGATCCTTTCTTTATCTTTTTAAGAGGAACAGGGTATTCAACTTTCTGGGTCATTGACGGGGAAGGAGATTTTCATTTTAAAGAACATCCCTTTTTTTTTTTTTTTTTTTTTTGAGAGGGGAGACTTTGTTTTTGGGTAGAGAAGAATATAATTATATATAATATATTAATATGGAAGAAATTATATCTTCTATGCTTGAATTCATTTTTACATTTTCTGAATCTATTTTCCTTTTTAGAAGAAGACTGATTTAATCAAAATAGTTTTTTCTCTATTAAATAGTCAAAAAATAAAATTTCTAATCACAACTACTCCAGTTAGCTCTATTTATTTTCTATTTTACTTACTCCGTTAATTTCAATTAGTGAATCACTGGAAATGGTCTCTCTTATATGGAATAATTTTTTATTTCATTATGAACACAAATATAAAAATAAAACAAAATACAAATACCCTTTAAAAGAAATAAAAATTATCTTCTTGAAAGATTTTTATTTCAAAAAGCAAATTTTTAATTTCAGACTAAGTAAATTTTACATTAAAAATATAAAAAAATTAAAAGATCCTGTAATGAATTAAAAAAAAAAAAAAAAACTGTTAATCCTCAATGAAAAATAAGTCGAGTATTCAGTAAACAAATTATTCTAAAATATACTTACAAAAACTGTTAAATAAAAAATTTCTTGGTTTTACCCAGTGGAGGATTAAGCCTGTAGCGAATTCTATTTTTGCGGAATGATACAAAATTTATAGGGTTCTGATATGTTGACTCCATTGTAGCTCTTATGAATTCCTGTCCCTCGACACCCTCACCTGGCTTATGTCTAACCTCTAAAATTGATTTTTTAATTGAAGGCTAACAATTTTTTAAAAAATTTATATTTTTAATATAAAATTTGTTTGGTCTGAAATTAAAAATTTTCTTTCTGAAATGGGAAAATATTTTGAAAAAAATAATTATTATCATTTAAAAGAATATTTGTGATTTTATTTAATTTGTATATTTGTATTTACAGCATAATAAAATATTATTTTAGGATAAATGATGATGATGAAATAGGAAAGATTTTCGATTTTTGCCATTTAAATAAAGGGTAGGCTTAGTTTTACGCAATTTTTTGTTTTTGTGTTAAAATAATTATATATATTCAATATAACAATAAATAATAAAAAAAAAATATTTAAAATTTAATAAAAGAGTTATGAATTGTGCATAGCCTACAACTGATTCATACAGGAAAAAATAAATTCTGGTTGTTTATGTAAAATTGTAAGTGATTTTTTCACATGAGACCTGCTTGACTGGATGATTGTGATATGGAATTTTACTCTTAATGTTTATGTAAAATTTCTTTTATATTTTAATATTTTTCAATTTTAGACATTTTTTAATCAAAAATTTTAAGATATATTATATTGCAGACCTATTATTTTGAACCAACCAAAAATAAAGAGTATAAAATAAAATATCAATTTAAACAAATATTGCGGTCAACTCATTCTTCAATGGTTTAAAAAAAATACATTCTCTTACTTCCAGCTGAAGACCAAGAAATGAAAATATCTGCGACTCCTTTCTGGCCTCCGAAAAAGCACTACATTTGGAAATGGCCTTTAAATATGGGGATTCAACATAACAACTAATCCTTTTGGGTAGAGGTCAGGCTTTTTGGAAGTGCATCTGAACGGTGGTGAATTTTGTACCGTAATCAGCACAGTAATAAATAAATATAAATGTTTGAAATAATAAAAAAGGCGCATCTTTAAGTAAATAAAGGAAGTAATGAGCAAAATAAAGAGAGTTTTAGTAACGATTGGTTCCAAGAGTCAGGCTCCTGCTAAATCGTGATCGCTCATAATGCTTTCAAGAAACTCCTATCTTATTGCTGATAGAAAAACTTTAATAATAAATTGAATGGCGTATTGTGACAGAGGCTTTTAGCACTCCACTCTCGCTAATAAAAACAGAAAGAGTTTGTTTAATTATCAAACGAAATAAAAAATGGAATTTAAGATAAATAATCCATAAAGCGCTATCTAATCACAAATTAAATTAGCTATATTTAATTCTTTAAATACGTATATTTATATTGTTCACTTTGATTAAATTCAGATCACGAAATTCAAATAATATTATGTATATCTTAATGCGTTAGTGCAGACAGACAGACTACTCAACACACGCACAAAAGGAATAAGAATATAATGAAGAGCGAAGGATATATTCAATTCACCTTTTCAGGCAATTTAATATGCGAAGAGAATTGTAGTCAATTCATGCAGTTGCGAATCAAAAACTAATTATTTTTAATAAAAAATTATAATTGTTTTTCTCCTTCCACTCCCATAAAAAAAATTAAGACCTGTACTCTAAAACTACAAATATAGTCAGAAAAGGATAAAAAATTATTTTAATAAAGAAAATTTCTAAGATAAATTTTATTTAATTTTTACTTTTCTATAATAGTCTGAAAATGTATTTTAAGGTGATGATTTTTTTTTTAATTGGGATTCCTGAGTCTAAAAAACTAGAAATCCTCCCCTGAGAGGTGATTGCGTTTTTATTTGCTGGAAAATAGGCAAACAAAATAACCAACTCAAGAATAATCCCCAGAGCTCTTCTATGGCGATTACGTATACGTAATAAATAAGTATAATAAATCATACACTCGCCCTGTCCCTTGGTGCAGAGGGAAAGGCTTGCTTCACGTATCAAAGGTCAGTGGTTCGCTTCCCATCCTAAGCGACAAAAATATTTATATTATATTGGCTACCAATTGGTATAAATAAATAAATAAATAAAAATTAGATGCCGAAAAAGATTAAAAAAATAATAATAATAGTCATATTCAAAAGTTTAAAGAATTTTCTAATCTTCAACTGAATTTGAAATCCGTTTATATATTCAGATTATACAAGATGCTTGGGCATGCACACATTGATCTGAGGACAGAGATGTACTATTTCTCTGACAGTGCTGCTTGGTTTACTCAGGAAAATCCCGAATAAAAGCTAAATTAAAAGAGGATATTCTTTTTTTTTTAATTTTTATTTAGAGCAGTGATCTTCAATCTTTGACAATTCCCGGAACATATTCTTATAAAAAATTATCATTACTACATTTCTAATATTTATATTTCATAGTATATATCTTTGAGACAAATTCTATTAATCTATATATAAAAGGCCAGGTTCAACCAAAATAAAATCTTTTTGGTCTAAGAAGACATCCGAAGATCATTGGTGTAAAGAAAATCATAAACCTATAATTAAAATGTATATTAATAAATTTAAAATGAAATAATTTAGTTAAAATGATGGCTTTAAAGATCATATTAATATCAGTAGCGTTGCATTCTATTACTTTTATTTTATTGTTTATGAAAGTAGAGAGAGAAATAATATTAGTATAAAATAATATAAACGTGGATCACTTGGGAAGGTGTGCGAATCAACAGGGTTTCGAGGAACAGTTTTAATATCGCTGACTTAGAGGACTACCTGATCTTAGATTTAGAAAAAAAAAAATTATTTCGATAGTTGAGTGGAGATAGTGGCAAATTTTTCCATAAATATTATTTCAGTTTTGAGGGATTCACGCTAGGAAAATATGATGTTCTGATTGAATACAGAATGGTAACAATACTGCAACAGCACTATCGCCTTTTTATTTAAAAGCAATAAAAGAAAAAAAGGAGAACGAGATTTGAAAATGGAGATAGGAATAAAATCAATTTCGCTATGGATATTTGATGTGTGGGCGTGCTAACCTAATTAATCTATTGTTCAAAGCTATAGAGAACATTATCAGCTACGATCTATTCATTAACGACTAACGTATGGTGGTTCACGTCATTCATCCATCTAGCTATTGACTAATCGAGAGGCAGGAGGTAAAGAGGGTGCTAATGAGCTCCTTGTGCCGAACACCCTAGGTACTATCATCAGGTAATTAACATTCGTTTTAGTCTGCGTTCAGGTCAAGGTCATCTCCTTTGGAGGAGATACGTTACGCTATTATATAGCCATCATTGCGTCACAATATCAGTTCAGGACGTATAAAACGGCCCTTATATGGTGAACCTCCTGTTAAAGGGGTTTCGAGCGAGTGAACAACTCTCTCGCTTGCATTCAGTCACGAACTGTGCAAACAATGAATAAACAAATTTCCAAGGCATTTTTTCGCCTTTTTTTTAATGTAGTAAGAAAATATGGAAAAGTTTAATAAAATCCAAGATTTTATCGTTGTTAGGTATTAAATTCCTCTAATATTAAAAAATTACGTCATGCGGCATTTAAATAATAATAATAAAAATAAAAATAAATTTCCAAATTAAATTTTTAAATTTTATTTAAAAAAAATCAGATTATTTATATAATTTTTTTTTTTTAATATTCCCTTCGTTATGTTGGTAAAAAAAAAAAAAAAAAAAAAAACGGTTTTAGTCTATTAATTATTTATTTCTCAATTTCGACCATTTCCCCAAGACTGGCAAGAGTTTACCGGATCCCCAGAGATGAAAAACATTTATTTTAAATTATGTCTTTATGTCACATCCTCTCGAACATTGGCTTATCCACATAGGGAATTCATGTTGAATATACGTATATATTTTAAAATGCTAATATAAGTAAACAATTTTCTTTCACCAATTGCACTGCATTGTAGTAATTTATCTATTTTTTACTGAGGGATGAGTACATGGCCCACCCTTTGGTCGATAGGTTAGAAGAGGCAGTGAAATTGTCAATAATACCATTCGTTTGAATCCTAAAACAATTCGTTAAAAATATTTTTATTGAATAAATGTTTAAAATTTTCAATTCTAAATATAAAGTAGTTGCAGAGTCCGCCTGGAGGGGGGGGGGGGACCATTGGGAAATTTAACTCTTTTATTTTGATTTTTGAAATAAAAAGAGTCAGAAGTTATACTCAACATTTGATAAATTAGTTGTGCCCTTAATCTTTTTTCATGTGTTAATGTGGGATCTCATACTAAGAAATTAGTTAAATAAATTAAATAATGGAAAAATACTTTTGAAAATACTTTGGAATAATCAATGAGAGAATCTGTTCTTACTGAGAGAAAAAAAATCTTTGCTTGGCTTGATCCATTGCATTTACGCCAAAAAGAGTAAAGGGCAAGTATCAAAACTGGCCTCTTTGAAGAAATGAAAAATGTTCATATTTTGCATTATTTATTAATAATTAAATTCATAACTAAGATATGAATTAAATTATTTCTATGACACTTCCCCCATCAAATAATATCTCTGGGCAAAATTTGATAGATATTAATCGAGAATTGCGGATTTGGATAATGCATATAAGTACATATATTATTATATATATAAATCATTTTCATATTTATATATTCAGATAAGGAGAGACGGTTAATTCTTTTTTTAATTTATAAATCCATCATTTTCAAATTTTTTAAAAAGAGGATTTTTCCTCAGAAGGCTCTTTTTATCAATGGCAGGGTTTGCTCTTTTGAATCCGACCCTCAGCAGCCCTGGATGTTTCCACTAACACACTTTCACTGTTTATTTATATATATAGATTCTTAAGGTCTTCTTTAAATTAGTTTTTTTAAGAGCACAATAATAATAATAAAAACGTTATGAATAATTATTTTTAATTTGAATTATTATATTAGTTTTTCATGGTGAATCCTTCAATAATTTCATAAATCTAATCAGCTCCGCCTGGATTTGCGGGGCTTTAGGAAAAAAATCATATATTAATAGGTCTCTAAAATTATTGCAAAATAGACTTCGACATCAAAGGTTGTTATTGGTTTCTCTCCTTGAACCAATTATTCCAGATATTAAAATTTTATTTTGCCTTTTTTTTGAGAAATCGTAGATAATAGTTTATTTTTGAAAGATGCCTTAAATAAACGTCAGATAAAATTGCAAGAGAACTCTAGGTAAGCCACCCTGGTTACCCGATGACTTTTGTATTGTTGTCCCGTGGCCCTATAACCCGCGACTTTTTAATAATTTTTATATGAGGGTGAATATCAAATTTAATAAGAAGATTTTAACTTTAACATAAAGTTAAAGTTTAAAACTCAAAATAAAAGTCTTCACTGGTAAAGATGAATGAGATTCAAGATGTTTTAGGAAAGGAAAATTTATAAAAATAAATAACATTTAGGAAAAATGTCTATATTATTTCAAGCTTCTAAAAAAATTTGAACATTTTACTCAAAAGAATGTATGAAGAGTCCTTTTTGGATTCAAAAGCCATAAGACAATAATTATTATCTATCCATATTTATTAAACTTTTAATTTAGTGAAGCTTCAGGCTTTTTTCAGTATAATATATATAAACAAAATTGATTTGTAAACCTTTTATATAATAAATATATTTCTTAAAAATTATTTTTTTTTGTACTGAAAAAAACCTGAACCCATCCACAGTAAATTGGAAATCCACAATCGGTGAGTCTTCTTTAAACTCTTAATATTCGTTTTCTTTTAATGACAGTTTCTAACATCTTTATTTATGCGATTTTTTTTAGACAAGTAGTTTTATTAAATATTTTATATGAGAGAGTTTGAAGAAAAAATTTCATATCTACATAGATTAAAACTGATTAAAACTTAAAACTTTAAAAGAAATAATTATAAGTTATATATAAAAAAAAAAAAGAATAAAATCCTATCAAAGGGCCTAAAAGCTATTCTCGAATTCTGGAATCCCAGGGGGAAAATATTTCTTTCTTTATGACTTTTTTTAATTTCTAGTTTATCTACCGACCGTTTGAAGATTCATCATTAATTTAATATTTAAAAAGAAATAAGATATTTCAAACGACAAATTTCAGAGGCTTAAGAGGTTCTAGAATTTTTTTCTTAAAATTGATCGGAGAAAAAATGTTTTAAATCTTAATTTGATTACTTACTACCGAAAGATAAATATCAATCAAATAAATGGGTAGCAAAAGAATATTATCATGGGTTGCATTAATTGTTAGCCAATTAGCCAATTAATTTAAATAAATTTTTGTCGCTCAGAACGGGAAGGGAACCACTGACCTTTACCTCTGCACCAAGGGAGAAGGCTATATGACATTTTAAACAAGATAAATTTACAAAAAAAAAATTTTAATTAAATAAATAATCCAGCTGCCTTCCTGTCCTAACAAAGATCCTGTTTATGCTTTTGAACATAATTGAATTGAAATTAAAAGAAAGGTAACATTTTCATGAATTGCTCATTGCTATGCTAAGCTGGACTTTTGTCCTCCAAACAATAATATGATTCGACAGATAGTTCTGGTGATTAATGATGAAATAAAATTCCAAATCAATTATATACCAGGTAACGTATAAGAAAAATCTAGTGGGATTAACACACACCGTCTCCTTTATTTTGTTTCCAGCAATTTAAATAGAAATAGAGCAATCATTAAGTAATGTTTTGCACTATAATAATAAGCAATCAGCTCAGCTGTAGTGATACTTCATTTGAAGTATAAAGAAGAAAAATAAAAATATCTCACAAACTCAATAAATAGAATACTTGTAGCTATTATTATATGAGATCTAAATTCAGATTAAATTAACTTTGTCAAAATAATAGTTAAACAAAAGTAATTCAAAATTATATATAGAAGAGTTTTTTAAGAGTATTATTTTGATGTAATTAATTGGTAAATATGTTGACTTTTCCCATTTCAATTTTAATCTCTGTGGATTTGATATATTGTCACCAATCAGGTATAAAAAAAAACCTTTACAGCAGCGGTTCCCAACCTTTTTCGACCGCAGACCGCCATTTTTTCGCGGACTAGTAAAGAATCGCAAAATAAATTAATAAACTTTTACATTGGACAAGTACAATCTGAAATAAATAATATCCATCTATTCTTTATAATAACAAATGTAAAAATTTGAAACTCTCGGGTCAAAATAAACTTAAAACAAAAAGTATTGTATTGTAATAAGCCAAATTTGTATAAAAAACTTAAAATAATTTTTTTTCAATAGTGACTGACGGACCGGCATTTAGTTTATAGACTTATTTTATTTTTTTACCAAATACGGATTTGAATTTTAAATTTCACATTTTAAGTTCCATTAAAAAATAAATAAATGTATTTATAAATAAAATTAACAAAATAAATATAATTTGTTGTGTACATATTTGAATAATTATCGGATATTTTCTCTTCTAAATAAAAAAAAAATGAATAAAGTGTTTAAGAAATAAAAGTAATCCTTATACTGCAAAATTTCTAACCAAGAGTAATGGGGAATATTATTAACTGCGAAAAAATTCCACAAGATAAAATAAATAAATTAATGACAATTATCTAAATAAAAGAGAGAGGAGTGAGTACTAGTGAAATATCGATGCGTGAAAGGAAAGCTCCCATTCGAAGTCTTCAGACATATGGGATAACTAGCCGAAATTCGCTGGCTTGAACAAAGCGATCCAAGCCAGGAAAAAGCGACGTGAAGTTCAAGATACGCAATTCATCCTGTAATTTGCGAATCTCCTCCTCCTTTTGGGGTCTTTGGCGAAAGCCAACGAAAGGGCGGATCAACAAAAGATTCACCTAATTCTCGTCAGCATCTGGAGCAGAACGTGCAATTTTTTAAAATTTTGCATATTTCCTCTCCTCCCCCCCCCCCCTCAAATAATTTAGATAATACTAAAACCCTCAGGATATGCTTTTATTTTTCTTTGGATAATAAAATAATAATACACTTTCCACCCTAACTAGTAATTTCAAATAAATAAATTATTATTTTGATAGATGATGAATAAGTGAAAAGAGGAATAAAAATAAATTTTTCTTTTCTTCCGTGGGAGATGAAAAGAAAACATAATAAATGGATACATCAAGAGGAAATAATAGGAATCAAAGTGTGGACCGAAACCGGAAACCAACAATCAACAATAAATATTTTTATTATTGTACTAGAAATGTTTTTGTAATGTTAAGGAATTCGAGAAACGAAAAGAATAAGTCATTCGGATAAAAATTTCTAATTTGGAATCTAGACCACCGAAAAAACTTCCTTGTCCCCACTGTTAGTGTTCTTTTAAAAATTTTTTATATACATAAAATTAAAAGCCATTTAATAAAAGTAATTATTAGAATTTCAGGATATAGCGATGCCAATTAATAGCTGGAGTTTCAAATGTTGAAGACGAAAAAAAGAAAAAAATATCAGTCATTATTTTTTTTATTATATTATTAATAGAGCTCTGAGGATGGTCTTAACGTGAACGAAATGTCACGCACAACAGCGTAGAGGAGCATAATAAAAAATAATGGTTGATATTTTTTCTTTTTTTCGTCTTCAACATTTCATTTATATTATAAATGTAACTTATAATAAATAATTGAAATGTAACTATACTCTTTTCCATACTCTGCATTATATATTAATATAAATATTTTCTAACGTCTTATTCTTATAAATTTTTTGGACTATGCCACTATATACAGATCTCTGAGATTGATTAAGCATTTGAATGTATGAAATTGAAAATATTTATTTAATTAAATTTAGTTTTGGATTGAATTAAGGGATTAAGAATGAAAATAGTTGACATTTCGATTTGAATATAAAATAATAAAATATTCTTTCGATCTAAATTCTTTTTTATGATAATTAAAAAAAAGAGAGGCGATATTTTGAATTTAAAAATTATAGATGTTTTCCTAACCAGCAGAAGTTGAAAACATTTATGAGTGTATGAAATATGAGAGAAATCAGATATTGATCCAAGTGTCAGTGGTTCGCTTCCCGTCTCGAGCGATAAACAATTTTATATAAATGATATTGCCTACCAATTAATTTAAATAAATATAGACGCAATCTAAATCGACTAAATCGCCGAAAAATATTTAAATAAAAAAAAAATCTCAGATATTTTTAATTATCAATTATAATTTCACCAAACCTTTTACTTTCTATCAAATTGAGTCTAACATTGTAAATATAACACCGATTACGGGTTATATCTATCTATAAAAAGAATAAAATTACGATAACGTTCAAAAACAATTTTAAAATGACATAGAGCTATAAATTAAAAGAAAAGGAGGGGGGAGGGAGAAGCACTTAATATCTCAGATTATATTCTCTCGTTTAGATTGTAAGTGAGAGATTTGAAACTTGAATCTCAACTGCCTTCGATTACATCAGTTTTAAGAAAACATTTATGTCAATTATAAATTATAATAAAACTTCATGGTTTAGTAATATGATTGATTGATTAAATCGTCATCTACGATTTTATCTAGGGTTTAGATTACAAAGATCTATTTAGAATATAATAATAATAATAATAAAAAGAAGGTGAGCTCTTCGTAGCCATCAATATAATTATATATTGATCTATTTTTTTTGCTCGGGTTCTTTTTAAATTATAGTTATTACGTATAGAAATATACCATGATTATCTTTTAAGCCCTTCGATTCTGTTATTATCTTCATTTTTACTTAGAGTTTTGATATAAATATCGTCATTTTATTATGATATATGAAAGGTAACTGAATCTGATCGAAATAAGCTAATAATAAATTTATATGAATAGAGAAAGTTTTTCGGCATCGAAGACCATACGATTATAATTTTAAGATTTTGACGATAACTATTATTACCCGTCTATATTTATTTAAATAAATTGAAAGACATAATTTTAATAAATTTTAGAAAGGGGGAAGAGGGAGGGGTGTTAATTTTTCAGGACAAATGGTGAAATAAAATGCAGCCTATGTATTTTTTATTTAATCTATTAAAATATGTCTTCAGAGCTGTTAATTTGTTAGCATTTATATATATAAACAAGCTGAATTTTTCTTCATCATTTGCCGAAAATATATTGCTGTTTTTTTTTTTTTTAAAGCCTTTTCGGCATCTGAGGCCATATAGACTCGGAACGATAAATAATATATTTAGTACTTGTAATCCAGGTAAATTTACTTACACCATTTGGTATCCAATTGATTTAAAAAAATATTCCTTGGACTGCCTGGGATCCGAACCCACACCCCTTGGTTTTTTCAATAATGACAATGTCTAGTATTTAATCTCTCGGCCACGGAGAGGGGGCTATCAGAGTTGTAAAAATACTATAGAGATGAATAATAAAAAAATTAATTAAAATTCAAAAGTGAAGCATAGAATGAATGAAAAAGAAGGTGAGCCAAACGGAAAAACGTGTGGATAGAATTCAATGTGTGTATGCCAAAATAAAAGCTACATGCATACACGGACACATATGTACGTTGAAATACTTTTGACTTGAAACATAAAGATATTTTAAAAATTTAGGGTGGGGATCAAATTTTTTATGATTATAATACTTCCCCCTTTCTGTTATATATAATAGCCTGGGTAATTACAATAATTCTTGTCGTATTTTTTTTAAAAATCTGGTGTTTCCACACACCTTGCTAGAAATAATGAATCTTGAGAGAAATCTATATATAAATATTTAGTTATATGTTTAAAGTTTTACCGTTATGACATTTATAATTATAGATATATGACTATGTAGGCAAGAAGAGAGACTAACATCTAAAAATTCTCTTTTTGGACCGAAGATGTAAATATAAAAAATAACCATTCATCGAAAAAAGGCGAAACTTAACGAATTTATAACCCTAGGAGCGGAACTATTAAAATTTAAAACGAATCCGTCTACAGGGAGAGGTAAAAAATTTAACGCGTACCTCGATTTTCTCGGGATCCACTGGGTCATATCTTTTGAAACTCAGTGATAATAATTAAAACATTTATCTTTAACTCTGGACCAATTTTCATAACAATCTGTTGAATGAGAGCGAATTTATTCCAAAAAAATTGGTATTAGATAAACATGCCTCCTAATTCTTTGGAATTTTATTTAATCCTTTTTTTTTTTTAATTAAATTTTATTTTGACTTTTTCGGCATCTGAGGCCATTTAAACTACAAAACAGAATGGAAAATCAGAGAGAAAAATCGAAATCGATCGCATGCGATTTAATGTAAGTAAGCTTAATAGAACACCCTGACCACGAAGCAATCGCTCTTCACTCTTCCAGGGATTTCACTTAGTGAACATTAGACTCTCAATGTGTTGAGGTGTTCCCTTGTTCAGAGTGTTTACATATACACACGTAGCATTGTGTCGCTCGCAATGTGGGTTTGTTCAAGAAATGGAGATGAACTCATGCCGATTTCATTCTTTAAGATTTATTGGCAGCTCATTGATTTGAATTGAAAGGGGTTTTGATGGGTCGCCCATGACCAAGCGATTATTACACAGAGATAAAATGATTTATAAATAAAGCGCACCCATCTAGAAGAGCTTTTGTTTGCAATGTACTTAGGCAAAAAATTATAAAGATATTTTATTTTTAATTACGTTTCGACCTTATCTTTTGTAAAATTGAACGAAAGTGAGAATAGAAATGTCAAATAAATAAAGATGTTTCATGTCAAAAAGTATGCAAGAGATTAAGAACAAATTTTTGAATGAAATATCCATATTGGTCTAATAAAGGAATTTTTTCTTCTTTTGACAACGAGAAGATGGAGAAAATGAATATAGAAATTTAGCAATAACGACTATTTATTTATATTAATTGATAGGAATTAGTGAATACGCAAAAGTGTCCTTTATTCATCCGTCTATAAATCAAAGAAAGGTTTTGTTGAAGGATCCATTGGATGCCATGAAACGTTAACATTTGCCTTGAAATTTTATTTTCATCATCTCATTTATCGGTCGGTCAAGTGAATCATTTTTTGGAACTTCTCTCTGCTCCAAGGGACAATGAAGTATTAGATGATAGTCATTTTTTGCCAAAATTTATTTTATTCTTTTTAAATCGATGTCCAGAACCTGACATGATAAGGGTACGTGCAAACCCTTCTCACTCCTTTTTAACCTCTAATTTGTAGAAGAAAATTCATCATATTATCCAAAATGCATTCAATTTGGCCAAATGTTTTGGAATATGCAATGTGAATGAATGCATAGTTCTTGGATCTTCACGGGGAAGGTTGTGTGATGAGCTTGGTTTGTTTTGTCTGTCTCAAGACAAGTCCCAAATTCCGGCATCCTTTACTCTTCCGCCTTTTTTTTTAAACTATATCATTTTACTGTCTCAATTATAATTGATATTGAAAACTTTTGATACCAAACGTTTATTTAAAGGCAATATATTTTATTAATATATCCTGAATAATGAATCAATAAATTACAAGTTGGGCGGTACGCAAGCGGCCAACTTACTAGGAGCGGCAAACAACTTTCCAGATGCTTTCTTTGTGTCTGTGTGCTATTATTTAAATAGAGTAGATTGATATAAAATGATACTTTTCTAAACATAAGTACCTCTTATACTAAATATTAGGGTTTTAAAGAATAACATTGAAAATTTATGGAAAATAAAGATATTATCATTTAACAAGAGTAGCCATATATTTTTCTTTAGGTTAAAATTTTCTCTTTTATTAATATCATTTTAGTAAAGAAAGAACCTCTAAGGGCGGATAGTATGAAAAAAGTTTTGATTGAAATGAAGGAAAAATAATTTATAACTTTAAGGCAAAAGTGTCTTTTCCAAACAAAAAAAAAAATTTAATCTCGCTAAATCGGAGATGGCAGATTTCAAAATTGTAAAGTATCGAAGAGAGTTTGAAGGCATCATTCAGCTATGCTAACTCAGGCTTGTGCCTGAGATCTAAACTTATACAAATTAAAATTTCTTTAATACTTATTTTAAGACTCTTTCTTAGTGGAGATGCAAGCAAATAGATCATAATGTCAGGATGGATTGAAGAATTTGAAAGTATGTCGGTGGACTTTTTATTTTTTAGCATTTCGATAGCTCGAGTGAGGTCTTCAAGGAAAAATTTAAAATAAAATAAATTATAGATCAAAAAATTATAAGAAATGATTAAAACCAATCTAAGAAATTTCTAATTCTCATTAAATGTTGCACTTGTTAGTTTATTTAAATATTAATCTATATAAATAAAAACCTCAAGATCATGATGACCAAAAGACTTATTTAATGTGACATGTTGAATAAACAATGAATAAATTATAATTAAGTGAATAAGTAAATATCACATTTAAATAATAAGAAGAAATTTAGAAGAAATTAGTTAACAAGTAGATTGAGTTTATTTCTTATTAATGAATAAATATTTATTCAAATTAAGATAGAAAAAAAAACTGGTATGTTATGTAAAATAAATAAGAATATTCAATTTGTTTAATTAAAGGAAGGAAAAGAAGAAACTAACAAAAATATTGGTATCGAAATGGCTAAACTTTTCCGCGCAAGAGTCTAAACAAGTTATTATTTACCAAATATATGGGTGCATAAATTCGTTCGTGTTTGGATGCTCAAAGGGTAGGCAACCCCAATGACCAAATGACACTATTTTTTGAAGAATTTCTCCAGATCTTCTCTAGAGGCACCCATTTGTTAATTTATAAAAAGATTTAGCAACTATGCATGCCTCCGGTGAAATTAATCCAAAAATAAATGAGTAAGTTGGTCATTTGGGTTGTCTACTTCCCAGCAAACAAATCGAATGAATATATGCGTCGTATGGTCTTTTCCTCGAAACTCTTTAAAAACACAGCTTATCCAGAGGTAACCAAGACTCCTAGTAATAAATAATGGGAAGCCTAATGAGGATACGAGTGAAGTTTATTTTAATTTTTATTTCTTTAAAGTTTTTTGGCATCTTGGGCCATAGAGACTTTTAAATGTTACACATAAATATTTATTACGATACAATTATCCAGGCATATTTATTTAAATCAAGTGGTATCCACTTTGATTTAAATAAATTTTCATCGGATTGCCTGGGATCCGAACCCACATCCCTTGTCTTTGAAAGTTAGCACTACTGACAATGTCAATATCTGTAACCTCTCGGCCACTGGGGAGGCGCTACAAACATTGGTTAAGCTAACAACCAAGGACGTGTGATTGCCATGTGGTAACTCACCCTGGTTCAAAGTCTTCATTAAGCGCTAGGGCTTCTCTAATCTTATATTTTTGAGCAGTTATATCTTTGAATATATATGGACTTTCTGGCCACTTCTTTTGTATTTTCTTTAATATCTCCTCGATTTTCCGAATAAAGTTTTCTTTTATGTTGATATGTTTCAATTGGAAATTTATTATTGTATTTGTTACTAAACTTTGGGGCACCATTTTTTAAATTGTTGATATATTCCCATTTCATTTATTAATAATTTTAGGTTCAGCTCCTATCTATGACATGGATTCCGCCTCACTTGCTGAGAGAGCGTCAGCTCTCTTTTTCTGAGTCCCAATTGATTTGATGCCGACGATCACCTGTTTAAAGGCCTGTGTAGGATTTTTATAATAGCCCAATCAGAATCTGCTAAATCTTTAAAAGGTTGTTCACTTTTTTATAAATGGTGATTTTTACAAACCAATAAACATACATAGGCAGATAGAATAGAAATTGATTTTATTTGTTCTTAAAAGAGGGAAAATTACTTCCTCTGAAAAATATTCATGGTATGTGATCGCCTCTTTATCGAAAATATAATTTTATATCAATGTTATATTTAGAGCTGTGCAAAATATTAGATAATCGATTGTTAACCGATTTTTCCGTAAAAAAATTCGATTAAAATAAAATAGTTATTTTAATGTATTTTTTAAAATTTACAAAATATATAATATATAAGCTAATATCATTCTTTTCCGGTGTATTTAGAATAACGATGTAACAATACAATACAAACGTATTATGTATTGTAATAAAATTGTAAATATTTTAGACCAGGCAAAAATACAAAATTTTTACTATTATATATGATGTATAAAAACGTCTTATTATATTTTCTTTGGAATGGCGCGTCCTATAATCAGAGGACTTTGTGCTGGTCACTACGCAGCGGCCGTATCTTTCCCTACCTCATATAAGCAAAGGGCGAGCTGACCACATTAATATCGAAATAATAAAAAATCTTTTGCTAATTTATTTATTTACTGTTTTGATAAGTCATTTTCGACATGATTTAGTAAAATTAAGTAAAAACAGTTGCAATGAGTGATTCGGTGGCTGAGTATAGATGCAGCTGCAATTCGTATGCAACGATCGCTTAAGAGTAAGATCTGGGTTGCAGTTGCGTTGCGACAGTGTAAAAACACTAAAAAGAAACGAATTTAGTACCTTCTCTTACAAGAGAAAGTAAAAACATTCTCAGATGTTATCAGAGTTTTATTGTAGAAAATTTATTCCCATCGTATCACTTGCCTAAGAGTGTTTTGCGCTTTTCATTCAGGTTCTCGTAGGCGTCATCAGGCAGATGTTTTGGGTGTAGTCGGGTGCTAATTGTGGAGCCGAGGTCATCACGTGAGTTGACGGTGAGACTTGCTACCAAAATGTTCCGATGAATAAAAGCGAGAGAGAAATAAGTGGGCGAAAGGGAGAGAGAGACACGTGGGCCCTCGAGATCACTTGTTGATGGACACCTTGGACCTCTGTTGTCATGGTAATGGCTTCTTAAGATGATCACAATAGGAACAGGTCTCCGTCGTCTTCTTCGTCAGTGTGTAATCAATGCAAAGCCAACGAGATTCGAGGTTTGTTAACTGTAAAATCGACTTCCTCATTATTTTTTTATTTATTAGTTCGATGATTATTTTATATAGAAGTTCTTGATTATGATCCTAATAAAAATTGAATCTATAATAATAATTAATGGAGTTCTATATAGATTTTCTTTTTCTCTCACTTCCTTAATAATTAATAACGAGTTTATTGTTTCAGGTTGATATTTTAGATATCTCACCGTGTTTCTAATTTTATTTTTCGAAATTTAGTATAAGGGAAAGGTATTATGATCATGAAAAATTTAACCCACCAATTTTTAAAAATATTTTTTGAGGTTCTCTATTTTTACTCTTTTAATCTCTAATCAATACTTTAACAATATAATTTTATATATAATAAGCCGGGCTATCTTTCATTCAA
Organism: Anisolabis maritima; assembly: GCA_010014785.2. Taxonomy (NCBI): domain Eukaryota; kingdom Metazoa; phylum Arthropoda; class Insecta; order Dermaptera; family Anisolabididae; genus Anisolabis; species Anisolabis maritima. The sequence goes on from JAAAKE020000009.1 coordinate 17,146, forward strand.
ATGACTGCATTTAGCCACAAGTCATGTTAAAATATTCTTCCCTGCCCTGACTTGTCATAATTAAATTTAATCTGCTATTAGGGTGAAGTAAGTAATTTTTATAATAAATTTTAATCTGATAGAATAATCTATATTCAGAATTCATTAGATAATAAAAGCCCCAATTTTTATTTGTGTAACTTTTCTAGTTTTGGGACTATTAATTAATTAATCTTTTTGAATCTTTTTTCAATTTCCCGCCTACGCGAGGGAGATTGAGGAGTTTGATTGGCTCTCTTTCAATGTCCTCAAACCTCGAAGTAATAGAGATTTGTAACACTTGTCGTATCTTCTTCCATATTTTAAAGAATAAAAATATTTTTATTTTAGCATTTGAGAGGAAAGGTATAATGACAATAGAAATGAAAATAAGAAAAACGTTAAATCTTGTATACACAACAAGAAGGCGATGAAAAAACAACGATGAGATTCTTAATGAAAATTTGTTGTTTCAATCTCCTTCCTCACTTTCAACGAGCATGTTTAAAGAAAGTAAAATAAATAAACTTTTTTATGCTCTTGTTTAATTAATATTTGTACTTAATCCCAAAAAATAATGAGTACTACAACTTTTTATTGGACAATCAATAAAAGAAAAGTGAAATTTTTAAAGCAGAAGATCTTTATCAAGACCATCGTCTGGGATTTCTAGAACGTAATCAAAATAAATTAAGACATCAAAGATAATCATTCATTTCATTAGAGAGATCATATTATTATTATTGTTTGTGGGTTTATTTATTAAATTGAAATTTTACTTTTTTAGAAAGGGAATTTGTTTTGTTTAATATAAATAATGGTTTAAAGAACTAGTGAGAGGAGGAGGTTGTTTTATTGAAAGAAATGTGGTGGACAAATTACAGGTTTGGTGAGGGATTTTTGATAAAGAATCGGTGAAGTGCAACGTGAAAGCCGTGATGCTCTTGGCGGCCACGAAGAGGAAGAACGAGAAGAGAGGCTGAAGAATGCAAGGCGGAGGTCCTTCCAGGACAGGGTCCAGGTCCCGGAACGAGTCCAGTGAAACCATCCCGGGGGTCCCCCCGTTTAGGGCAGGTCGTCGTCGTCGTCATCGTTTCACTTTCAAAAATCCTACGTAAATCATTCGATGTTATTTTGATCAATTTATAGCCTGGATAGGTTATGGTCAAATTCCGGCCGTTTAAATAAGAAAAAAACAATTGTCATTGATAAATCTAATAAATAAAATACATGATAATTTTGTATATTAAATTTCAAAGATTTCATTATTTATGAAGATGAAAGAAGATAATGATAGATACAAATGAATTAAACAATTTCTCCATTCTATTGAATACATACATTATTAACCATGCGTTAAAATATATTATATATAATATATAAAATATATTACGATTCATATTTTTCACTAAATCATAACAAAAAAATCGGTCCTCTCACCTCGAAATTTTCACTTTCTTAACGTATAACGCAAAAAAATAAGTTTTTATTTCGAAAAAAGAAATTAAAGACTTTTATTTATCATAATTATCTATATATATATATATATATATTATTATGCTTTTAAATAAAGGTTCGAGAGATTTTTCATAAATTTCATAATACAATTATAAAGTAAAAAAAAATTTCAACTGGTGTTAGCACCCAGAGTTCTAAATGCTTGCCGAACACGCGCCTAACAGCAAATCGACTCAAATTGAGACATCTTGTCTCAACACGCTGACTCAGTCCTTTTTGCAGAAGGCAACTGCTTGAGTGGCTTCTTCTCGTATCCATTTCTGGAATTTTTAATCATCCGCAATAGGATGTGTCGTTTATTTGTCAAATGCAGATATGCAAATGAAAATAATGGAGACTGTAGTATCCTAATGAACCTCGCGATTTTGAACAAATAGTGAGTGTGTTACGTTGAGGACAATGTATCACTATTTTCCATTTTTGATGCCAATACAAATAGAAGCATATATAATGATAAATTAAACAATTAAATAAAAAATAAAATATATATATGTATGTTTATTTATTTATTTTTCCTTTGACTAAGCATCATAGGAAAATATATATTTATATTTACAAAAATAATGTTTTATTTGTAATATATTATTGAATTTATATTATTGCATTGGCTTTGCGTGGATGTTTATTTGTCATAATTATCTATATATATTAAAGCAGAATTTTTTACTTTCATAATTGAAAAATATGAAGACTGAGTGGCTATGGCCATCAGTGAATAAATGAAAAGGAAATAAATAAATGAATAAATTGTTTTGTTTTTCTCGAAAAGCAAATTTGTGGGTTATGAAAGAACTAGGAGTCATGTCACTACACCAGGGGAAAGTGAGTTAAAATAGTTTTGGTCCCCTATGGAGATAGGATAATGCTCTTGCTTCATGATATCAAGATTTTTGGTTCGTTTCTCGCCCTGAGTTATAAAAGAATTATATTGCCCAACCATTAATTTAAATAAATATAGACGAAGATTATATGGCTTCAGATGCCAAAAAAGTTTTTTCTTTTATTTCTTGTTTTTATTCGACCAAATTATTTCATTGATCGATTAGTTCCGTGGCAATACTCCAATATTAAAGTAATTGTTTTCTTAAAAAAAAGTAAACAATTAGCTCTTTTGGCAAATACATAGATTTGCGTCTTCTTTGCTTTTGCATTTGATGTGACAAGGTCCTAAATGAGAAATCAACAAAAATAAGTTTACCGCCCTTTCGAAAGAACGCAACTTTTTAAAAGCGGCTATTAACTATATAGTAAAATTATAGTAAAACGCATTGGTAATATTAAAAAAATAAAAACAAGTACTTGTTCTGGTGACTAAATAATTGGATTTATAACCTTCTCAAACTAAGAAATCGTTATATAAAATAATATAAAGCTCAAATTCATTAACATTTGAAATAACTTTTGTACAATAAATTACTTTGGTAAATCCAGTTGAATTTTAAATGTATTGAATTTGTTTCTTTTCTGTCCCCTGATCTTATATTAGCGCCCTTGTCCGCAACTTTTCCAACATCAACATCTCGTCATGCCAAGTGTAAGTGAGATAGTAGATCTAATCATTTTTTCAATTAGAGCAATAACGTCAAAATTAAAAAAAAAAATTCAGTTTAGGATGGAGGAAAATGTGCTTTCCATTTTTGACAATAGAAACGTGATAAGTTGTCAATAAAGTTTAGTCAGAGCTTTCGTTCGTTCGTTCGTTCCTTTCCCGTCTAGTTTGATGTAAACAAGTAGTAATTCTCTCTTTGTTAATTAGAATGTCAAATTAATGGGACAAGTGAACGAACTTAATAAATAAGATATCGCTTCTTAAAAAAAAAAAAAAGCCAAGTGAAACATTTAATCCACATAATTTCTAATATGAAAAAGAAACTAAACTGCCTCTCGCAAGGTTTTGCATTGAGAGATGATAGGAGAAATCATCCCCTGAGGTGGATCCCGCCTATTTCACACTTCATTAAATAACAAACAATAAAATAGAGTGATTTATAAGAAAAGAGGCTAATTGATGATGCTTAGCTTATTTACTATTACTTTCTCAAATTTAAAGGTCTCTATTATATAAAATTCAAATGTTAAAAAAAAATACAAAATTTATTTGTTTAGCGGTATTTTTTTCTTTTCAATAATTTATTAAATAAATATTATTACTTCTAAAATCTGAAAGAGTTAAACAATAAATAGTTATATTGTTTCCGCACCTGGAGCTGGTCTTGTGCATAGGGCCAGACAACCTGGCCTTATCTGTCTCTGTGAAGATATTTTATTTTTAACAGTAAGTTCTCCTATTATACTATTTGGAATTACCATGGATTGCATAAATTCGTGTTTGTTGACTGGAATATAGTCAACTCAAATGACCAATTTACTAATTGAGTAATTTCTCCAGAAGGCAGTTGTTAATAGATCTGATGAAGGACTTTTTTGAAGATGGCCAAGGAATATATGTGGGCCGATCGATTTGCTTATTGAATTTAACATCAACCATACATTTTGAGGACCCCTGAGACTAAAAAAATGGGTCTTGTAAAATGATCAACAAGATTTTTTAAAACAAAAAAACATACGAAGCTCAAATTGTATATTTAAGCTAGGTATCTTGCCCCTCGCAGCTTTTCAATCAAATCATCCAAAGAGTACTTGTACTTTCCTGATGTACTTTTTTAGTTTTATCGATTTTCTCAAAATTCGTTCTTACAATTTAGAGTAAATTGTCTGTACATTTAATAAACTGGATAATATTTAAGATATATTAATCATTTTCCATTTCAAAATAGTGTAGGGCTCTCAATTTAGGATTTAAAGAATCGCATAGAAAAGATAGGACATCTCGTTGGTAAGAAAATATAAATATTTTTAATTCATATGTTCCCACCCCCCGTCCTTTCCGGGCCGAGAATTTAAAGATATTGACATTGTCAGTTTTGACTTAAAAGCCAAGGGGTGTGGGCTTAGATCCCAGGCAGTCAGATGAAAATTTATTTAAATCAAATGGATGCCAATTGATATAATTAGATATGCCTGGATAATTTATATCGTTAATAAATATATTATGTATCATTTAAATAAAGTCCTATATGACCTTAGATGCCAAAGAGACGAAATTTAATTGCCAATTTAATTTTTTTTTATTGTTTTTTCGGCATCAAAGGCCATATAGACTTTAAACAATTCAATTATTTTATGATTCCAAGCATATTTATTTATATAAATTGGTATCCCATTGATATAAATAAATTTTGATCGGACTGCCTAGGATCCGACTGGTTATTAAGGTTATCAATATTGACAATGACAATATCTAATAACGACTCGGCCACAGGGGTGAAGATTTAATTAATTTACTTCATTTTTTTACATAATCGAAAAATTTCTAAAAATAAAAGCTAATTAAAATTGTGAACCAACTACCTAGTGAGCTTGACGAAAAAAATCTGGTGTGGTAGCACATCACACAATTTTCCCTACAGAAAGTTGTGTAATATACTGCCGTCACACCAGATTGTTTTTTAATTTTCAAGGAAGAAAGTTGTATATAGTCGATGACTTCCAGACAACTTGCAATGAATTCATTAAGTTGACGCTGAGGCTCCCGCCCTCGCGATGATTTATTCTTGCCTGGATATTATCTGACATGGACCTTCTTCTATTCGTTGAACAGAAGATTGGGTGCACCCTACAGTGTGCCTCTGACATGGACCAATCAATTAAAAGTTATCAGGTGGCTTGCTTATCGGTGTCGATGTAGATGACTTGTAGGCTTGCATTGGACAGAAAGACAGACATACAAAGTGAAAATAAAACAACTTAGAGAGAGAGAGAGAGAAGCGGACGACGTGTTTAATTATTTCTCAAATGGCGCCAGGAGGAGGAAGTTGATGAGGGACAGTAAGATAAGAAGACATGGCCCGAGGAATGCGAGGACATATTTTAAAGTCGGATTGAATATTAAAAGATGTCATTTGCAGTGACAATAAAAGTTTACTTTCCCATACAACATCGGGGAACATAAAGGAAAGTATGGTAATAGTGAAGTAGTCAATGACAAACCTGAGAACACGTTTTGTCGATGAAACATGAAAAGATGTTTGGTATTTTTATAAATGAAGAAGACAATCTAGTTATCTAGTCGTCATAAGATGTCTGGCTGCGGCGCAACCGTGAAGATTCTTTTAAAAGATTCGATTTGTTTTTTAAATTTTCAGGCATTGGAGGCAATTTAGATTCTCTCCTTATTTTTTATATTAATTGGTAGCCAATAAAATATAAATGAATAAAAGAAGCGAACCACTGATCTTTGATATGTGAAACAAGACCTCTGCACAGAGCAAAAGATTTAATTTATTATTATTTAGAGTCATGAAGCTTAAAATATTTCTAAACAAAACATGTGAAAAACATGCATTAAAATTTTTTTTTTAATTTTTATTAAATTAATCAATAAAGGGAATTATTTCTAAAAGATAATTCTAATAATAATAATTTTGTCATTTGAAAATATAAACAATAGGAGAAAAAAATTCAGGAAATACTTTATTGAGGTCCAAATCCTCTTCATCCATTTAGATACACGCAAGATTGCGTTTAAGATATAGATCACGGAAAGTTTAAAAATTATTTTTCCTTCTAAAGACATTCTTTCTTTTTTAAATTCCACGAATAAAATATGTGAATAGAAGATTCAAAATGTCAGTCGATAAAGTAAAAATTAACCAGGATATATTTTAAAAAATTCATGTTTATATAATAAAAATAAAGTAAAATAAAAGAATTATATTTTCTTAATTATATATATAAAGTTGGTTGAATATTTAATTATACTAAAATGTATTTTTTATTAAATTTTAATCTATTAAAATTTTTTATAAAGCCTTTTTCTACGATACAAAAGCTAGATACTTTAATCTCCACTAAAAAAATTAATTAGACAAATTCTGTATTTGAAAAGTAAAAAAAAAATTTTATCTCATCGAAGGCCTTTTACTATCCAGCTCAAAAGTTTTTGAACAAACTATATCTTTTGTATTATCTTAATGGATAATAAATATGAAATCCAAAAATACTAAATTTAATAATAGATAAATGATTATGAAATTTGATGATTTTGAATTTCATTTTGCTCTCCTAATTATCCATTAAGACGCAACAAAAGATATAGGTTGTCTAATTACTTTCGAGGGGGATAGTAGATATACGATATAGAAGTAAGATATGATAAACATAAAATGGTGATAAATGTGAACCAAATTGGAATTCAAATGATTTAAATAAATTTTTATTCCTTTTTGCATTGGATATTGTTGACTTGTTAATATGGACTATTTTTAATTGAAAAAAATATTCTTATAAAAGTCTTATATCAATGTGAAAAAACTTGAGTCAATATAGACTTGAAAAAATTATGACGTTTGATCAATCGTAAATAAAACTTGATTTAATTTAGGATTTTAGGAATGAGGAGAAATTATTATTTAGATTTTAATCAAAATTTTATTTTGATCACTTTAATTTTTTTTCAGGTGACTGCTAATTTATTAAGAGAAGATATTTGAAAAAATTTCTCTAGAAAGTATAATCCTTTTTGAACATACGCGTCCAGAGGTCTTCAATACCACGCATGCACAGTTGAGCTCCATTCTAAATGAACTCTTGTTCAATTAATCGAAAAATCAATTAGGGATTAATTAAGTTAGCTACCTTTCAGCATTAAAAACATACTAATTTCTTCAACCCATGGAATTATATTATTGTGGCTTCTCAGATCAGAGAAGTATAGATCTTGCTTTGTTTTGTTCATACAGAGAGTTAAGACCCTTTTACTCCCAGATGAAGACCATGAAATGAAAGATCTTTAATAAGGAATGCCACTATATATTTGAGGGAAAATAACTTTTATAGATTTGATGCACAAATGAAGTTGCTATGAAGTAATACTTTACTCTTGTTACAATTTAAAAACATAATTAAGTATTTAACCTCTCTAATTAAAGTAAAAGTTACTCCTAAGATAAACAAACTTTTGCAATTAAAAAGAAAAATTACTATAATATAAGATTTTGTCAATTACGAGAAAGATTACATAAAATAGCATTACGGCTCTTTCTTAAATGATTCACAACACAGCGGGCGAGAGAGAAGAAGGAAGTTGTCTAGACGGGTCGGGCCGGCGCGTTTATGACCCACCGTTGAGAAACAACCGAAATGTCGTCTATTAATTTCCAAAATTCAGGTCATCAAACACAAGGACGATGATCATTAGGAACTGAAATCAGCAAAAGGGACCAGAGATGAGAGGTCCTTGACCTACGCCTCCTAATTACAAGTGCCCTATCTTGACAATTGCATGTTGATTACACCTTTGCTTCAACACACATGACAAATAAAAAAAATTTAAAGATAATCATCATAATTTAAATTCGAAAATTATCTACTGTCAAATATGATGCTCGTTAGTTTAGGTGAACTATAGAAGGGTGGTGCTCTCGTCCTCTATAGACCTCATTTAGGGAAAAAATATTTTTCATTGTAATGTGTAATTTATTAGTTATTTATCAAAATAAAAATAATAATAAAATATTTTTAAAAAGTTTGAGGAAGATAAATTGAGTGGAACCATAAACCTCTTTTCTTTTCTATTCTCTAAGATAAAAAATTTTAATGTTAAAGTAGAAGCCCAGTGGCGGATTAACAATATTTTCTAAGGGTCCTCTCTCAGGTTAAGTATCCTGGGATGAAAAGGAACAGTGATTGTAAAATTATGATATAGTCTATAAATGTAGACATATATATTTTTAACAAATAAAATATTATTATATTTATGACGTATTAAATAATTATAAAGTAGGTAGTTTGTGTTGGAGACTCAAAAGCTAGATTCTGAATTTACTTTGCCCACATCCTCAACACTCGGACATCATATGGGCCCTCGGATTTATATTATTATAATAATGATAATGAATGGAACAAAGACAAATCCAAGAGGAGGGTAATTTCATTTTATCAAAAAATATATGTTCTAGTTAACCTTTCGGTTCTCGATTGGGAACAATCTTCAGAGCTAAAATGTGGTATTTGGATGATTTAACAATTTTAGGTTTCGATATTATAATATTTAACCAATATACAAATACCTGGGTTTTGTCAAAAAGACATATATATATGTGTCTTATTGACAAAATCCCATTTGCGTTCCCAATACGTTCATTTATTTAAATAATATAGATTCGTATATTGTTTTACATATTATAACTACGAAACCTAAAATTGTACTCATCTCAATAACCATATTTTAGTTCTGAAGATTGTCTCAATCCAGAACCGAAACTTAAACTTAATAAAATGACACTGACCGCATTCTTCCTTATCTCTCTTTACTTTGTTCTTGAATATCTGCCCCCCCCCCCCCCCCGAGATAATGAACGTTACTTTTGATTTTAACATTATAAGATGAAAATATTATCAATTTAGTCAGGTTCAATTCTCCCGTTACTATTTCATTTCAATTTTAAATATGACGCGAAACTTAGAAATGTTCCTATTTATTTATTTAATATATATGGAGTTCCTTTTGTAATAGTGAAAAGACTTATCTAAAGCCAGGAGCCATATTTAAAAATTAATTATTTATTATAAATGGGTTGAGTAATTGAATTTTAATAATTATATAATCAGAGCCTCGCTTAGAGGCTGAGAAATAATTATAGTGGAAACACCTGCGCAATACTAGAATATCAAATGAACTTTTGCTTTTATTTCTATGAACGATTCACCAAGGTGAAAATAATTTTTTTTTTTTGTTTTGAAATTTTTTAAACAATATTTATCATAAATAATTGATTCAATTGATATTAAATATTCGGCAAAATTACTCTTAACAAAATAAAAGAATCATTTATAATTTATAAAAAGATTAATTTGGCTTGGCGTGCACTTAAGGTAATGAAACATAAAAACTTATGCTAAGGTGTGGTTTCTTGAAGTGTTTACCAATAATATAATTTTTTTGTTTGCATTAAGGCAAGAAAATATTCATTAAAAAAAATATAGTAGTCATTCTTTTTTATTGTATTTATTTAATCTATTAGCTTATTTATATAGAGTTCCATAAAAATATTTACAAATTTTTGATTGAACCAAAAGTAGGTTTTAATAGGATTTCCCTTTTTAAAGATTGAGATTACACCTTAATAAATTACGATTCCAACCTCTAGTTATATTATAAACCTAATATAAGCCATCCTTTTCTAGGATGGGTCAGAGAATAAATACAGGAAGAGTATTCTCATACAACACCTGCCCAACATCGCCTTCCAAGTTGGTATTTGCCAATTATTATGACTGTACTAAAATGTTCTAGACTTTTTTTAACTATAATTTTGATTTTGCTCGTGTATACTCATAAATTATATCATTATTGCTGGTTTCGCTCAACAAACAATGCAATCAAACGTTTTGTCAGAACGAAAAGTGAATGTACGTTGAAAAAGGCCTAATGAAGACCGAATCGCTAGGAAAAGGGTAAATAAAAATATTTTTTAAATCAAGCATTTAATATCATATCAAAAATTGTAACATGGACATCCGTAAGCTGAAGTCCCAGATTTTCATCGCTCGGTTTTTAATGAAAAATGCAATTAATGCGTTTTATATCGAGAGAGATTCTAATCTAAAAAGATTTTCAAAATGGCCCGTCGTGCATTGAAGTCTCTCCACTTAAAAATCATTTCATACGGAACAAAAGACGCGTAACATTTCGTTCTTTAATTAATGAATAATTAACAATAAAAAGATAGTTGACTACAGGAATTTTAATATGAACCTGAGGTTGTGATAAAACGCGAGACGAGTGAGAATTCCATTGACGGGAAACGAAAACTCTTCTTGTGAACTCAAGAACTTAAAGATCCTAATAATCAAAATTTCAACAGATCTTAGAGGCCAAGAAAGCAAAAAAGTTTTCGATTTATCTTCGAAAGATTTTATTCACAAATAAGTTCGGCAAAACTCACCACTGTTGCTGCTATACTCTCCAATGTAGCGTTTTGTCAGATAGCGCACTGTGACGGCTGCAACAACAAAGAGACACTTTTAGTTCATGTATAATATAATGCTTTCACTATATATTAAATAAGTGGGAGGAGATGGCTGTTGATGATATCACTATAATATAGAAAGATGGATGCAGTCAGGATAAGTCTTTTTTAAAGCCTCTATTTGGGAAGTATCGGCAGTGATTTCTTCAACCTTTTAAAGAGTATAAATGACTAAAAAAATCATAGGTAATAATAAATATATTTTTTATATATTTCGAGATCGATCTGTGGCCATTTAGATTAATTTAAATATACTTTTTTCACTCAGGACAGGAAGCGATCCTGTGACTTTTGGAACGTGAAGCTGTTCAAAAGACAGGATAAATAAAATTGTTAAGTAATGTTATAAAAATGATACAAATTCATATGTAATACTATCCCCCTCAAAAGTAATTTGACAATCTGTATCTTAGGATTTATCTTAGGCGAGTATATAAAAATGAAATCCAAAAATAAAAAAAATAATAATAGGTAAAAAAATATGAAATTTGATGATTTTGAATTTCATGTAGCTTTCCTTTAAGACGAAACAAAAGAAGAAGTTGTCCAATTACATTTGAGTGGGATAGTATATAAAATGGGATTCTTTTTCATGAGTTATTTTCTCATGTATATAATTAGAATTTTATTTTTAATCATATAATTATATTAATTAATAATTATTATGAGCTTTACTTGGTGAAGTACCTCTTGTCGGTAACGCAATTATCATACATTCAATGACAATATACATATGAATTGGAATCTTTGTGTAATATTAGCTTACAACTCAATTAATTATCACACGGGTCAGTAGACATTGATACTCTGAGTATATAATATATTGGAATATAAGTGAAAAAAAAATTATTATTATCTGATATGTAGTAATATTTTTAGTTTTAAAAGGGGGGAGGGGAAGACCTAATGAATTTCTTCCGAAACGCCCCGATCAAAGAATTTATTATAAATATTCCATTTTCTATATTATTCTATACCAGTACATCCACGATATATTTTTCCTTTTTTTATTAGTTAACTTAATCTCACTTTTAGAATAAATGTCAAACTCTACTCGCAAGCATCATGACGCGACACTCAATAGTCAATCAGAAGCCCGTCATGGCAAACATTTTCGGATTATAGTTGCAGTTATTTGTCAATGGAATTAAATAAAAAATCCTTTATTTGTATTTTTTTACCTTTGTATTCCTGCAAACAGGGTAAACAACCCACTTTTTTTAAAAATAATGTTGGAGTACTATATAAATATTTATAAAATAATTGAATAATTTGTTTTTCAAAATGATTATATCTTATTCTCCATATTAATTACTACTTGAAGAAGAAAGAAACAAATGTTCTCTTTCCTCTTGAATGTAAAATAACTTAATAATTAAGTACTAAGGACGGTAATCTTCAATTAGAGAAATGTTTGGGTCCCAAGTTCGTGTCGAATACTGACAACTTTCAATTTCCGATGATAAATTATTTAGTTTAATTTGATGTACATTTAATAGTCTCTTCTCCTCTTCCAGTAGCTGAAAAGGTGGACTTGGAATTTCGCCGTGGACAAATCGAAACAGAATCCAAGAGAAGCCAATTAGGTGCGTGAACATAATAGCAACATCCATTCACCAAATAAAATAAACAAGCAACACGCCGTTAAGTTAAGCCGAGAGCCACGAGAGGAGAGCCTCTAAAGCCGCCAGCTAATAAGCACTAATTTTATTAACTGTTGAATAATAGGCAACTTAGCGTGTTCATGGAAAGAAAATGAATCGGTTATTTTTTATTAAAAAAATAATATAAATATTTGAAAATAAGAAAAAAAAAAAAGGATTAAGAAGCTGGTGAGCTTAAATAACGTTAACAAGCTTAGAGACAATTATTTCGAGATCCGTTATTTGGAAAGGAAAATGTGAGAAAATTTAAAGTAGAGAAACATCAAACAATTTATAAAAAAATAATCATGAATTAAAATTTTAAGAAATAAATCAATAGATTTAACATATATGAATACTTTCGACACTTTTTCCTCAAAACGTTTTCTCAGATTACTGGCTTCGCCATTTAGCAAATTATTAGATACAGGTTCTATATCATCATTGGAAAGGACTAATAAATAAGTGGAATAAAGGGAGGATTTATTGAGAATGCAGATGGACCGAAAGTGCCGTTAGAATGTGCACAACACCTCGAGGGACGTTTAATGAACATTTATGATCGATATATAAGAACAAGCGAGCAAGCATCCCCACTTGATGTTCATTTGCAGTTAAAAAATAAATAAATAAATGGCGTGAGCGGAGGAATATAACAGTTAAATATTTATATAAGCAAAAAAAAAAAAATTAACATTTTATACCCAAATAAATATTCGTATAAAAAGTAAATATTAAAAATTTACATAAATCATGGTTACATTGATATAACAAATATTTAGATAATTTTTAAAATTCTAAAATTAATAATAAAATAAAAAAAAGGCTCATTTTAAAAAATGAATATCTAATTGGTAATTCTTTCTTTTAATTGCCAATTACCAATAAAGAAATTTTAGAAATAAAATTTGGATGATAATTATTAAATAAAATTGCCAATCTTCTTTGTTGATGGGTACTTACAGATGACTTATGAAACCTATTTTGGAATTTTTATAACGCTACATTTGCTATTTCTTTTTACAAATACTACTAACTTAATAGAATAGAGTTCAATTTTCACTTTAGTAAAAAAATAATGTTCATTGTTCCTACCTAACGTTAAAAAATCTTAGAATTGTTAGATTTGAGTGGAAATCAATAACCACTCTATTTTCTTCTTTTATTATTATTTTATTTGATCTTATTCGTTCTTACCGAATTTTCTTGATTAGGTCGACAATGAAAATTTTAGATGTAATAGAGGAGAGAAGATACAGGCAGAGTGAAGGTTGAGGGAAAATACTACATGTAGTAGGGAGGGTCACCATCTATGAGTATGATTTTTTATTTAATATTATCATGGGTTGCAGAAATTAAGTCGTGTTTGGTTACTAGAAGGTAAGCAACCCAAATAACTAACTCATTGAATTAACAATTAATAATTACTCCTTCTTGCACAATGGTGAAGTCTTCCTGGAAATTATTGTAACAACTTTGCATACGTGGTCAACTAGAGAGGAGTTCTGGAGTAACTAATTGAAAATCTAGTAAGGTTTTTTATTTTTGTTATTTGGGTTGTCTACCTTCCAGCGAATTTTGCATACATGGTATTATTAAAGCCTTATTTGAGGTTTAAAACCTAATACCTAATATTATTATAAATTATTTTATAAGCCTATTTTTAAAGTCCTAATAAATAATATAAATAAATCTTGCGAATAAATAAATAAATAATTTAAGAGGTTCCGCTACAGAGGTGATTTTCGTCAAAATCAATTAAATTAAAAATGATAAATGACGAAAATTTGTAAATGTGAGTGCGTGTCTTTTTTTTCTTTTTGAATACTTCGTGAAGATAGCAAAGCGTGCTTGAGCGATTCTGCCCTCGAGTCGAGTCGACCTTTCAACAGACACGTTGCTATTTACACGCCAATCAATTCGACTTGACTCTTCGATAAATAGATAAGGCAAAGTTGCGTTGCGTTCCTCAGCATAAAAGCAATTGTAGAATTGCGATTGCTTTTTTTACCCTTTTAAATCGCATCCAAACCTCTTCCTTCTTTATCCCTCTCTGATTTATTTTTAATTTTCCAAATGCATAATGGAAAGAATTCGTCCGTGTCATCCACCTTGATAGAAATACATTGACCTGAGAATTCGGTTTTATTTTAGATATTTGCAAAAAACAAATCATGATTTTTCAAATGCTAATTTAATAATAAAATAGAATATTCAAAGAGCTAAGCTTCCGTAAACATCCAGCTCATTTAAATGTCAAATAGTAGATTATAAAAATAATTTTAATAATAATAACATAAAGAGTCATAAATCTCTTGTTATTATAATATAGGATTTGAAATACTTTATATGCTCCTTGACTTTTAAGTAATATCCTATTTATAAGTGTACCACGAAGAAATGGATTAAAATATAAAATAAATAAGGATTGGCCATAGGGCAAAGAGAAAGAATTAGTTAACAGCTACTTTTTTAATCCTTTATATCATTATTACTATCATCGGTCAACTAAATGACTTCCTCTTAGTATTTTATATTATAACGATTTTTAGGAAAGCAAAAAATCATCCCCTAGGAAAATATAATAAAATAGATGAAGAAGCCAAGATATATGTACGAGATCTAAAAAAAATTTTAAAAATTACAATACTATGAATGAGTTAAAATTTGAATCTATAAAAGGACAAAATTACAATTAAATATTTCATTTCCAGTCCTATTTAAGATTTGAAAATAGACACAATTTGTAAAGTCAATTAAATGGACCGTTTATATTTAGTATTCATATGGATGGATTGATTTCCCGATCCCCAGGCAATTAGGCCATCACGGATTAGGCCCTTTGTGCCTATTTAAGAGTGGAGGGGGGTTATTTCCCTTTTTCTTCCTTAGAAGAACATTTTAGCAATTAGTATAATTTTTTACTGCAAATCGGACTTGAATCCAGGTGTTTTAACTTCGGATCCGTAATCCTCAGCTAATCTTCTCAGCCTCTTAGTAATCGTATATTATATTCTAGATACTTTCATATAATCACGTGGCCCTCAACATAAGGGCAAATAGATATTCTTTGGAAGCTTGTTAAGACCAAGTTAATGGCTACCTCTAGGTGAATAGGACTCTTTGAATAATAAGAATTATTATCATCATTGAAGAACAGGAAAATAACAGATGTTGATAACTTCAATGTACAAAATCTTAAAAAAAAATTGGAGAGAGCAGAGAAATGGCAATCTTATTTTGAGTCCCCATCCATGAACTCACCAAATAGGAGTGATCATCTTTAAAAACTTTAATAATTATAAAAACTGTAATAATTATAAATGAAAAATACCGGAATGAGCAAAACTTTTAACTTTACTCATTTTATTATTTCTAGGAAATGATCTAAACATTATAAATCTTAAAAAATAATCTAATTTCTAACTTTTTTTTTATGTTTAAAATAATTTTGAAGATAGATCTTTTATTTCCTTTATATTGTAAAATGTTAACTCCACCCTGATATCGCATCTAAGAATAGCTTGAATTCAGGAACTATTCTTTCCAAAAACAGAAAAAACAAGTTATTGTTTACAAAGATCAAATCTCAAGCAGAAAATAATACTAACCCAATATTCTGGAGATGTGCAGAGGGATAGAGAAGGCAAAGTTCAAATAAGGCTTTCTATATAAACAAATGGATGTTGCCTGATATTTATATTCATTTGAATTCATTGTTTCTCTCAGAATTTCAACTTTTACATTAAAGGTTGGGATATTTTGAAAGAGGAAAAATATTCTCTCTTATTCATTCCCTCGATAAATTGTTTGTTTATAAAAACAGGCGAAAGGAAAATGAGTTGGGAATAATGTCTAAGAAATATGATGAAAAGCATCTTCTATTGCGAAGAGAATTAACGAATCTTAACTAAATGATTGATCATGTTGAAGAGGCTGAGCAATCTACAGGTGATTTATCTGTGCAATGGGCGGATCCAGGCGTCAATCTGGTCAATATTTGCCCAAGATGGCGCGTGACTCTCGTAATATGAGCTACGCGCGTCCTTTGACCTGAACTTAGCTACAATGCTTGCTATGTAGCTATGTTCACTTGCAATTAAATGCCTTACGGGCTCGTGTCTCCTCAGGACAAAAGCAGGTCAAAAGTGAACTTATTTCAAATTTTAAAAGAATAAAAGCGTGATGCTCGGCATTTTTCAATTCTCTCAGACATTTTATGTAACAAGTGGTCGTTAAAGAGAAATAAAATGACAACAAATAGCTCTTAATAGAGAGAAATAAATAAATACCTATACACAGCTATTAAAATCTAGTTGATATTGAATTTAAATGACTAAACTCAATGGCACTCTTAAAAATAAAAAAAGTTTTAAACACATGTCGTATAAGAGAAAACACATTTTTTTTCATTTAATAAATGATCAATTTATTATAAGCAAAATTGAAAGTTGATTATTTTTGCATAGATTTTCTCCCTCTAGACGACTTTTTGTCTGAAAAAGAAGAAGAATGTTGCGTGTATAAAAAAATACTTATAAAGTATATACAAAACTTTCTCCTTGGATGTGAGATGTGTATCTCAAGGCCTATACAGTCCAAGGAATCAATTTTTCGTGTTGATGATTGAATAATGAATGGATTATATTAAGCAAATGCACAATATTTTTTGTTGCCCAAATAAATTTTCACTCGCAAATCAGAGACAAAAATTTAACGAGTAATTAAATTTAATTAAAAAATTTCATCCCTTTCACCTTTAGAAATTAAAAACATTTATTAATCTAATTTTTGAAGTGTGAATGAATTCCATTTGAGTTGATCAGAAATTATTGTCTAGTCGCCGGAAGATAGTAATTTCGTCAGATTTAAGGCTTTGAAACAAGTTTATAATATTTATATAATTTTGATTGATTAAGTGCTTCGTATATAAACAAATAGAAATAATCTTTTGTGAATGAAATGTGTATGTAGTTGAAGAAATAGATATTATAATAATTTATTGGTGAAATCAAATTGGATAAATTAGAAGGAATGAGCGAGCGCCTGTCAGCTGCAACCCACACGACACGCCGGCAAAATAAATTCCCTCTAATCGTTTCATATTTTTCTTAATAATAATAACTTTGATAATAAATGAGTTTTTTAAAATATAAGCTAGTTACGAACGAAGCGGCCACAAAGTGTCTGGCTATAGCGCATTTTTCATTTTGAAACAGAGATATTATAACTATTATATTGGTAAGACAATCATCATCATTAAAATTAGTTTAACGGAAAAATATTAGTTTATTTATATAAGGAAAAGAGGACAAGATAAAAATTTATGTTTCAAACAACATTTACTATTAATATATCTTAGGTCAAAAAACATCTTAATTTTTGAGTTTTATTTTACCTTCTCCTTATTCAAATTTATAACACAGCAAAAATTCTCTTCTTTTGACATTAATTTATTTGTTAACTAATTTTTACTTAAATATAAATTTACAAATAATAAATAATCATCGAAACCGGTGCTCTGATTAGCATGCCATTATCCGAATAAGCTAGAGATCCTGGGCCCGATCCCCAGAAAACCTACGGTCTAATTTTAAAAGAAATTTTTATAAAATTCATTTAGACAAATTAAATTAATAAGGGTTTAAATGTAGTATTTGAAGAAATATATTTTGAATAAAGTTTTTGCTTATTTGTGACGCCTATGGGCAATTTCTCGACGAATCCCATCCCATCTGAGAAAAAATCCTAGTTAAAAGTAAAAAGATATGAGTCTAGTTCAAGAGTTCGGGTCTAGGCCAGTGCGTGGACTGACAGCCAAGACTATTGCGTTTGGAAATGTTATTTCTGATAGAGGCCATCCTCAGGCCTCAATAACGGTAAAAAAGTGAATATGAATACCCTCCATATAAGAGGAACTAAAAAATATGTTCAATTCTCAGAGCGATGTCTTGTTCAAAATTATGACGGACAAAACGAGAACGGCTTCAAAAGAAGTATTTCTTTGAAGGTAGGGAATTCATTCGGTAAAAGGAACGATTCTTATTTATTGATTTAAAATTTCACTCATTTTTTAATAAAAAAGTATAAAATGTTTTATAAGATTTTTATAATGATACTTAAAGAATATAGGAGTATATTAAATAAAATTTATAAAGGTTATAGTTTTAAACTCTCTAACCTATAAAAATGAATCCACGACTTGATCAAAAAACTAATCCCAGCCGTTATCCTTTTTTCTTTTTTTTTTCTGAAGAGGTTAACTAATCTCTTAATCTAAAATTAAAAAAAATTTACGTCAAAGGTCGGACGAGTCTTGAAACCTCCCACATGTTAAAGCGGCTTTTTCACTAAACAAAATCCTTCCGGATAAGTTGCCTCAACATGTAAAAAGAGAATTCTTTTTTTTTTCTATCTAGTAATTAGAAAATAATTAAAATTCCCAAAAGATACAATCAGGACAAACAAGACGGACAAGTAAATGTATTAATTTTTATTTTGAGATGGAGTGGGTGGAAAGGCCGGAAGGCTGGGTTGGGGTTGGTCCAGAGAGCAGAGAGCAGGCAAGGGTCCGGAACCATTGGCCCACTTGCCGATACCAGAGCCACTGATCGCTATCGAGACCTGGGCAATAATAAATAATAATCGTGGTCATCGAGAGTAGAGAACGCCCTAATGAATCATTTATTCATTAAAAATCAGTAATTATCTTAATTCAAAACGTCAAGCAATTTGAACTCGTCACAAAAAAAAAAGATATTTCTAACAATAACGTGTTTTTAGCAAATTAATTCGAGGAAGAAAACGTGATTAGAAAATTAATTTCGTACCTAGGGTGAATGAATTTGAACTCTTTTCGTATTACATTCAGAGTAATATTTATTAGTAAAAGACCTAGGATAACTTATTAAAAATTTATTTAGTTTCTTCCCTAAGCTTAATCTAGATATAGATGTAAAGTAGAATATTTTTAAATGTTTATATTCATTGAAAATATTTTTAAATGTTTATATTCATTGAAAACATTTAAAAATATTGTACTTAGAATTTCGCATATGCATCGCGTGCATTGTTTGTACATACCAAATTCCAATGCCTGTTTCCGGCTCTTATTGGCCAATTCTTGGTGCATAATTTAGGAGTGAGAGGCCTTCTCCTTCTCTCTCAGTGCTTCTCCATTTCGCTTTATTTAAATTAAGTAATGAGTTAATATCAGAGGTAGAAATCTCGCTACATGATCTAAACCATCGGTTCGCTTCAATCAAAAGATATTTATATTGACTCTCAAATCATTTAAATTAATATCGTCTCAATTATAAATATATCGCAAATTAATTTGAGATGCCCAAAAGACAAAAAAAATTAACTCATCATAAGTATTATAATAAAAAATCTGGTATGACGGCCACACAACTTTCTTTTATTGTGTGATATGCTGTCACTCCAGATTTTTTGCATCAGGAACCCTAAAAGCCGGTTCATATATTTTTTTAAATTTATTTAAAGTCATTTTTGGCATCAGAGGCCATTTTGACTTCAAAATCGAAAAAACTAAAAAGAATACATCAGTAAAGTAAGAGCCATGTATAAGCAAGAGAAAGTAAAAATCTTTTCTTCTGATTTTCTATTTTTTAATTTTTAATTTATCATTTCGATAAAATAAGCAATCTTTTAAAGTACAAGATCTTCTATGAGAATTAGAATTTTTGTGGTTATAACAAAAAACCTATACATAAATAAAATAAAAATATGACGTTTTGATTCCTTTTATTGTATTGTATTATTATATTAGTTCGACTCCTATAGAACCTCGGAAAGAGAATAAAGAAATTAATAAATTTTAAGAAGTTCACGATGCTACTGTTTATAATTGATTTATAGTCATGAATATTAATATCAGATAATTTAAACTTGAAATTAAATATTAAAGATTTCCATTTATATTAAATCAAACCCTTAGAAAAGAAAACTTTTTTTTTTTTGTATAACTTTTACTTTCTCCATTTGACGTTGTTACTCCCTGAATTATTATTATATTGAGCTGGAAATGAACCCCTAGAGGCGTGAAATTCGAACCAATCTAATTCCATTTAGAAAATGTAAACGGCAAAGTGAAGCCTATTAAATAAGATGTCAATTATAAATATTTAAAAAATTTAAATAGATAATATTTTAATGTCGTTTTTTTTTTTTTTTTTTTTTTTAATGAAAAAATATGGAAAATCAATTATAATTTATTCAAATTATATCTTAAGAAATGAGAAGAGACAAAATGGAATTTATTTTTTAAATTATTCATATTCTATTTTATAGAACAGAAGCAAAGAGCCCCTGGGAATAAGAATTTTTACTCACGGCCTTTTTTTGTCTTTCCGCATCGAAGTCCATTTACATTTAATGATAACTAATATCCATTCATATTTATTTAAATTCATCATTATAAAATTTTATCGCTCTGGACAATTAAACAAAAACTACAGTGGGTGACCTGGTAACAAATATAATCCGTTCAAAGGCGACGTTGGCTTTTGTCCATTAACCAATCAATGATTTACTCTAGATGTACTGATGTAGGTATTCGCTTCTTCTTATGTTTGTTTTCTACATTAAAAAAAATCTTGGACTGTACTACTACTACTGTACTCTAATTGATTCTCAAAACTTTTTCCCCTGTGGCCCATCCATCTCCAAAGCCATATTCTATTTTTATACTTGTTTTATAATTATATTAATTTTTTCAAATAAGTATTCACTAAAAACAGTTTTATTAGTATTGCTAAATCTACTGATATATTTGAGGCAAATAACTAATCTAAACTTTTATTAATTAACAAAATCTTCAAACTTTTCAAATTTTTATGGATACTCGAGTTTTATTTACTATTTCATATTTGGTAAGTGTAAACGTCAAACGACAAATATAACATTTTCACTAAAATTATTTTATTATTATTAACTTATCCCTTTTTTAATTGATATTTCCTCTAATAATAGGCCGTTATAAAGCCGAAGGGCGGTCTGGATTAATTTTTTTTCTAAGGCTCCCGGGAGGACAATGGGCTCCCGTTGAGAAGCACTCTCTAAAAGCCAGGGGTCTGAAAACATTTAAAACATTTTGATTAAAGGAATTATAGTCTGGCTTGGAGAAAAAGACCAGAAGTCGGAAGAAATGCCAGTCTTCTGTGACTCATCATCGACAAATCGAGTACTCACTAGGAATAAATCGCCAATTCAGAGTTCAAACCTTTATATATATAATAGGTATATTATATTTTCTAAAAAATTTACAAAATTTTATTTTTCAGTTCAGTTTTGAATGTGAATGAGATTTATAAATTTTAATTAAAACAGTGAATAGCTTTAGGGAATAAGATTTTATTTTTGTGAAGTTTTCCAAAAATGAAATTTCTTAGCTGAAGATGACCGTGAAATGAAATATTCTATGAAATTTCAATATTATCAAATTGGATGATAAAAGACCGAGCAGCCAGGTAATTGAAAGAGAAACGATTTCTATTTTATAATTTTTTTTTTTAATTCTCTTAAGGATCTGAGGCCATAGAGACCTTAAAGTCTCTTTAAGGGTATATATAATTTACGTTACTGTTATACAGCCCTATTTTACACCAATTGGTATAAATAAATTTTCATCAGGCTCCATATCCACGCCTTTTGGCTTTGAAGTTTATCAAATTTGACAATGACAATCTCTAACCTCTCGGCCACGGGAGGTGAGGGGAGAATTCTTTAATTAATTTAATTAAATTATTAATTTCTTTATTCTAATAAACCGCAGTGACATTATTAAATAAATAGCAGAAATTTTAAGCCAATATTTGTCTCTTGGCTTAACCGCCGGTACATTCGATAATTAGAAATAAAATATGAAAAAACGATGAGGATTTATCTATTTTCTTTCTGGGTTGGCAATATTTTTTAGCTTATAAAATTTCATAATTTCTATTTTATTCAAAAGGATTTGGTGGGGGTGGGTAAACCGTCTTCTTTCCGATCCCAGGAAATACCACCAGCCGGCAATCGATAAAATTCTCGTTTAGAATTATTCAAGATGTTTTTGAAAATATTTGAAATAAATCACACCCAGGCCTCGAAAATTTATTTGCGTTTTTTTTTTTGGCAAACATTTCGGTGTCGATGACACTTTCCTTAGGCCAAATCAACACTATCAATTATATATGTATCCGCATTTTTTTATGGTATGTAAATTTGTATTTTATTAACTTAAAGCCAAGAAAGGAGTATTGCCAAAAAAAAATATGAAGACCTCCTGCCATGACTAATTTCGAATTTAATATTAGGTTCGTTTTACAAGACATTTTATAATGTAAAATTTCAAATATGATATAATCTGACAAGCGTAAGCGGGATTACGAAAACTTAAATGAATTCGTAGCATGCAATGCATTCAAGACTATTATAATAATGATATGGATGATTAAAAGCATAATTATTAAGTGATTAGTACGTTTTGGTTTTGGGGGCGTATGGTGTCAAGGTCTGTCTAGCCATCCCATATACGTGCTGCGAAATTTCCACCCGATTGTCGGCTGTTGCGAAACGCCTAATCCATCCATGCATTCAATTTAATTCATTTGGAACCTATTAAGCCTCTAATCGAGATAAGATCACAAAAGCAAACCAGAGCTGCCCTATTTTCTCTTTTATTAAATATTTCTATTCCGCGTGTCGGTTGATGCAATTTGGGTTTTATTAGTGTGAGAAAGATAAACATCAATAATTGATTCCGACGCCGCTCAAGACAAAATCCGGCAAACATTGCAGATACCGCTGCATATACGATTTTGATGGTACTCATAAATAGATTAAAAACTTCTTCTTGCCTTTCTTAAGATTTCCTGTATGATTGTGCCTGAAGGCAATAAATAAAACTAGATGAAGGTGATGTTTATATAATGAAATAAATCGAACAAGTTCGAGACTAAAAGCGAATAAAGAGCCGAAGATGGAACGTGTGGAGTACCGAATTGGGCCAACGGGTGTAAGTGGCGATGGTGCAACGGTCAGGCGAACAACCGCAACGGTCCGAAAAAGCCGCGGGCTTTCCTTAACTCCCCGGTGGCCTTCTTCAGGAACACACGATGCCTCCATTCACAGCGCGGCAGTCATTACGGTGTAATAATTACTTGATCCCCCCGCCAGGCACTGTTTTTCTTCGCGCTGTTCAAGATCCGATCAAAATTAAAACCTAATAACAATTTTTTTCCCTACTGCTACTGTGGAGGAAGTTAATGAGATCGGGATGCCTTCGTTTCATCACTTAGCTACCAGAGCATTCAAATCTCTCACTATGACGGCTAAATTAACTTCCAAAAAACTTCAAATTCAATCTGCCCCGACATAGAAACAACGGGTATTTTTTATTACATGTTTATGCCGTGATGCAGCGTGTTGGAATGAACACGTCGGGTTTTTATTTGTTTACGTTTCTTAGGTTAAGTGGGTTTTCATCGCAAGGCATGAAGTTGAAGGGTTGACCCTGGATGACCTTACCAGAGAATAATGGAGGGCTTTAGAGGGCGGCAGCCCTTTTTTCACGGGATGCCCATCATCACATGATCCATCATTAACGCTCACATGCAACCAATGTCCGGCCCTATTATTTCTCTCGTCCCGTCTCTCAAAGGCTTATTTCCAACCCCTCCCAAAATGCTCTGAGATTTTTAGATAATTGTATGGCGAGCATTTTTGCTTGAACTTCCACACCTTAAGAGCATTCTGATATTCAGCACTCGTCGATGAACACTGACGAATATTAAATACGAATTATATTTATGCATTATGAATAGAATAAAATTTTCTAACTGTCAGTGTGCTCTAGTGGCAACAACCTCTTGCAAAATTACAATCCCTATTTCCCAATAGAAATCGCGCTCTAATTAAAATGAATTTCCTGTAAATATTCGGCGCATCAAAGGAAATATTTTCGGAGTGAGAGGACCGGACCTTTAAAACGAACAATTGAAATCGAATGCTCCTTTCCCTGTATCTTATGATGTAATCCGCAAAATGGCGCCCCGGAAGTTTATCCTTTCATTAAAATATTCAATATTATAATCAAATCTAACGGAGATCTGACAAGTAAGCTTTTAATTATTAGAAATTCCACATGGCTTCATCACTATATATTATATGTATTTATATTACTATAAATTTTTAGACTATTTCCAGTTGATAATTAAAAAATTTTTAACTGTATTTTATACTCTTAGTTTTTTCCTCTTTTTTAATGTTTATTATTGTAAAATATTATAATCTTAAATTAATATGAAAATTCAAGTTTCCAATTAAAACTTTTAAAAGAATATTTAATTTAAACAAGAAATGTCACTTTTAAATATATTTACGTTTTTTTATAAAAAATTTTATTGAAATAATAATTTATTCAGATGAAATTTTATTTTCTTAGATATTTTTTTAATAAAAATTCTTCATTTTTATTTTATTTCATTTTGGACCGTATAAGCCCACCTACATAGTGCTCTTTTATTACTCGAGTTGCTTTCATGTACGGAGACACATACCTCAAACCTAGACGACCTCTGGCCGAAGCCATCTATCGCTACCCAGTGAAGTTACTTTATTTCCTAACTCTAACTCCTCCTCCTATATTCATTTCTAGTTAGCTAATTACTTCTATATCTAATTCCACTTGGTCCCTTTCAACCAACCTAACCTATGCTAGATGTCCTAAATTGAGGAGAGACTCTATCAGCCCCGGAGTCTAGCCTACTCCTTGCGAAGAATGCTTCTTTGAGAAGAAATAAAAAACTATTTCCTGCAAACCATGCTGAGCATTTCGCCATTAAATAGAGTAGCTACAGATTGGTCTGATCATCCCTATCATAATAAACAATATATATAATATTTGAATAATATAAATATCTAAAAAAAAAAATATACAATACATTTTTTTACAAGTATAAACCAAAATTTCTGCATTTATAAAGTAGGAGGAGGTATTCCTGGGTCGGCTTCTCACCCTAATTACTCGCCTAAGAGTACCTACTATTTAGAAAAAAATTGAACAGCATAAATTTTCTTTTCTTTTGAATTTGTTTTAAGAAAACCGGCTTCTCTCATCATATAAATTCCTTAAGAAATAAATTTAAAAAGAAAGATCTAATTTTAAAATAAATTTGTAAACTTGATCGAGAGGGGGATATTTCACAGAGAGAGGAAAAATGTCGTCGACCTTGGAAGAGATGCGGTTGGCCTGAGGCCAGAGGAAGAATAAGAAAGAAAAAAAAGCAACGTGCAATGTCTTGCGGGAATCGCAAACCTCAGCCGATGTTCTCTCAAACAGTACTGTACAAAACCGATGGGCAGTGACCAGCACTTTCGCTGTCCTGGCGAATGAGTCATACGAAACAGTCGAATGCTACGGAATTCCGCCAACATTTACCTGAGATGTACTCTGACTGCTGACCTTACTCACGGAGTTTCCCTATTTATGCTCAGAGTCGCTATGATTTGTTGAGAGTATACCTTCTTAAAACAAGCTTCTTAAGAGCCTCTATGTTATTAGATAATTTATTTCGGTTGACTTTTTAAATACCATGGAGAAGTTAGGGGCAATATATCAGATGTGACTTCTCTTGAAGTTGAAGTATTTATTTTAATATCTCGGTCCAATCCGTTTTTGCCGGGACACAGAGGACACTATTTTAAAAAATTTAAAACAAATATGGTTTATTATTTATTTATTTTGCCTCGAACGTTTCAAATTCTTATAAAGAATGGATCGATATTATTTATTTCAGATTGTACTTGTTCAATGTAAAAAAAAAGTTCATTTTCAGAAATTTTTTCTTTAATTTTTTTAACTTAAAGGTCCGCGAAAAATGTAAAGTCGTTTGCCGGTCCACCGAACGAAAAAGGGAAACCGCTGGGTTAAACAATATTCTGTTACATATAAGGAGTCACGCACACAGACAGAAAACATTTATTTAAAAAAAAAAAAGCAAAAATTTTCTTTGTCACCCGAAATTTTTCTGTAACTGATCAATTGTTTTCGATCAACAGAAGAATTTTTTTTGCCAACTATTTAGGCTATCATTATCAATCTACCGCCCTGGGCGATTACCCCACCAACCCAGTACTTCCTAATATATTTTTTGTTCAGAGCACCTAAAATATTTTGAAAGAATGACTTAACATTTTTAAACTTTTCATATATATTTTTTGAGTAAATAAATCAATGAATTATATTATTGAAAAACTTTATGAGAGGAAGTGAGCCAGTAGGAGAGCCTCTAAAATAAAATAAACTTCAAAAATGTGAAAACTTTCAACTTTAATTAGATAATGCCATTTTGAGTATAACAAGATCGATGCAATGAGTTGCAAATAGAATTTTTATATATTCATGTGCATACATATTTACTCTTTTCTTGTCGTGTCTCTGGTATAGCGGTCTCGCTTCATATACCAAAGATCAGTGGTTCGCTTCCCGTCCAAAGCGACAAAAATCTATTTATATAAGATTGGATACCAATTAATATAAATAAATAAGGACGGTAGCCTCAGAAGACCTAAAAAAAAATTCATTGCTTAACGCATTGAGCTTGTTACACTCTCAAAGTGACCGATGATGGCATTATCTAATTAAAGCTTTCACATTTTTGGATATTTTTTCAACCCTACTGGCTGGTTTTCTCTCCTTTCACACAATCTCAGGAATTGAATTAAAAAATTGTCTTATAAAAGAAGAGAGGAAAAGAATTTTACTGAGCAAAAAGATCGGAAATCAAATCGAACTTTATATTTTATTGTTAACGTTTCGGGGAGTAAACATCTTATTCTCAGAAACATAAATTACAACAATTAGGCTAAATTATATAAATTATCACATTTTATTAGGAAGGAGAAAGCAACATTAATAATAAGACAGCACTTAAAATGTTTTGATTTTTACCACCACATTTTCAGGAGGAGAGGCAACATTGAAAAAGAGGGTGAGGGTGAAGAGCACTCGATTACGGGTCACGGGTCCACGGGTAAAATTCCTTTATAAGGTTAATAACTATTTGACAATTAATTTCCTTTCCATATTTAGTTTTTATAAATAATCTTTATAATAAGCATGAAAAAATAAATTCTCATATTTCTTGTAAGGTTTTTTAAATTCCAGCTTGATTACTTTTTGCCCAATCGAAAAAATCCAAAGCACACATGAAATGTTTTATGAATGTAACGTTTTTATTTAATATTTCAGAAAAAATACATTCTAACCGAAGAGCTGAAAATATATTCTCTTGAGACAATAGACAACCCCTTTTAATAGGCAGAGGTTCGTTAGCCACTCACCGGGTCAGCTACTCACTTTGTTTCCAAATTAGATAAGGGAAAAAAATCACGTAGAAGGTTGATTTTTTTCCCCCGCCGGCAGTCCAGTCCGACCAACCATTTATTTTTATCTCGAGAGAGACGATTTCGAAGAGATTCGAAAAGGGAAAGAAAGATTTGTTCGTGAGAGCTTACACCTAAATAAAAAAAATCTCTGTCACAAACTAAAACAAACGATTTGTCAAAGGAGTGTTCGTAGATAATAAAAAAAAACCATTTTTTTTTTTAATTATTATCAAATAATATAGTCTATCTACGAGTATAGTCTAGAAATTTGTCTCCCAATATGAATAAGCCGTCAGTGTCTATAGAAATTTAAATATTTAATGTCAAATGTCGGATGGTCGGTGTGTCCAATCTTTCTAAAAAGTTTCCTACTCGAAGAAATTTTGAAATGAAATTTTATCCGGTGGGATAGGTGAACTTGATTTTTTTTTTGGGAAATTTCAAAATTCTATAGACATATAGTCTACTATTCATGTATGCATGTAGAGAGTTGTAGTTGGATGGTGGATAGTGCCTTATATGTCTCATTATATTTTGTGACAGTTGATTGCTCAGGTGATAACTTTCAAAGAATTCCTAAGATGGTTTATGAACTCTTTTGTAGTGGCGGGTTAACTTATGAACCTCTGGACTGACTTAGATGAGAATTTTACAGAGAAAAGGAACTAATTTTGGTTCGAGATTGCTATCTCAAGGTTATCCCAAGGATTCCCAAGTTTGTACGTAAAGAAATTGACATTTTATGTTCTCAAATCTTGTTTGCGTTTAAAGTTCCTTAAGTTCTTCTGAAGTACTCGCCAAAAGAGGACCGTGTGGCTAGTTATAATATAAATTAAATAATTTTAAAAAATGTATTGAAAACCTGGTTGAAGGAATTTCAATTAAAGTTGAACGAATTTAACCCTATTTTTAGATGGGGAATGGGCTAAAGGGCTGAGTCACGTCTGACCGAATTGCCTGAGCCCTTACTTAATTCGACATGGAACTTCGGAACTCAATGGATTAAAATCCAATCACTCTCTCATTTTAGAATTTTTTGTAGCCTATATGAAAATAATATTTTCAAATGCCTAGCGAGATTTTTTTAAACTTCATGGGTGGCGTTGATCTGATAATTGTTTTGTTTTTTCGTAATCAAATCGCTTTAAACACGTTCATAAATAAGAAATCGATAATTTATGAGAATTCTTTGAGAAAATACGTGATACTGAAGTTAAAAGTTTTGATTTAATGGTATCAAATAGCCATGTTTTTTTTTTGACTCTTTTAAACAATCTCTTGAGCGAGAAAAATGATACGTGCATAACTCGTCAGATGATTCTAATTTATAGGCTTCGATCGAGTTATAGTGTGTTTATGGAATTAGTTAATTATTCCCCATGTCTGTATGTTTGTGTTGCCAGAGAATAAATTCTCTCTGACGATTTATCGCAGGTTTAATTGGTGTTCCGGACGTGTCACGACTTCAAGTTCTCTCGGGTGCCAACCAACTTCTATTTCTTCAAAATTTCAGGCACCTATGTCATATGACGTCATTTGTTCAAGAGAATTTGAAAGTAAGAAAATGGTACTCGGGTGAATTAATTCTAACTAGATGTTATAAATGAGTTTACTTGCCATGGGGAATCTGAACTGGAATTTTGGGAAAAAAATGAAGTCATTGGTGAAACAGGCCTAACGAGAAGAGTTATGAATTGAAATAAATAATTGAATCATGGGGGGAAAATTTGATAGTATTTTTAGAAACAATTTACTCAAAATATCTCATTTTGATGATGCCACTCTTATTTTTAATATTTTATTCGAGCAGAAATTTAATATTTTATCTAGGTATCGGTTGTCATTATGGTCAGAGAGGCTCTAGTCAGGCTCAATTCAAAACTAAAATTCAGTATATTCCAAAAAAGGCTCTGTTTTTAAAGAAAATGTATATAAATAAAGTAACTTAAAATTTAATTTAGAATTTAGAATATATAAATAACACTTCTAAAATAATATATATATAGATAAAAAAAGTAAACTGCAAGAATAAAGTTAAAAAATTGGGAATTGTGGCAATTCCCCTTAGTTTAAGGGGGAAAATGTTTTGGGATAGTTTTACTGAATTTCTTTGAATGGTACTTACTAAATATTCTAAATTAAGTAAACGTAAAATGGTTCTACGGTAAGAAAGAATACAGAATTATCTAAAGATAACAGAAAAATATGATTTCAAGAATTAAATATTATATATTTAGAATATTAGAATAACTATTAATTTTCATATTATTTTTCTTAATTTTTTTTCGCAACTTCCATATCCAATAAAATTCCATTCGTACCACCTTTGTGCTAAAATTATTGGTCATGTTATTTATATACTAGAACAAAAAAAATGGATTTTGTCTTTAATTAAATTAATAATTGATTTTCAAAATAAAAAAAAAATTGTTTAAGCAAATTTTGAGAAAATCGAAAAAACAAAATAAAATCGGTAAAGCGTAAGTAACCGTTGGCTGATTTTGGTCAAAACTTTGCTGTGACGTACTGATGTTAGTCTGAATTTATGTATAAAATTTCATCGTTCTATGGTTGTAGTTGGGCCTAAATTTTAGGTACACACATACAAAGACCCTTTTGTGAAAAAATGAACTTAAAAACGAATTTATTTCGTAGATGTAATTGAATAATTTCAAGGATATTCAAATAAGATATGAAACTCAAATTTTTTTATTGCTGCAATTTTTCTACTCCAGAAATTTTTTTCTTATATTAAATTTGACAATCATAATTTATTACAAGTTGTTTTGAAAACATAAGACAAACAAATGTGTAAAATCATGTTTGGTTTAATAGAAACACGAGACGAAAAAGGGGGAGGTATATTTTCTGTTTGCAAAGATTGATTTTAAGGGCTCATAATTCAAACCTGTTTCCAAAAGACATAAAAAATTAAAAACTAACGCCGTTAAAATCATTTATAACAGCGACAATACATAATATAATAAAAACTTTGGGAATTAGTAATATTGACATTTGGATAAAAAACGATGATACTAAAAGAGAACGAAAAACAAATAAACAATAAAAATATTCAAATGAATAGGAATGACAAACAGGAGGGGGAGTAGCAAGGGTATTGATTTAGAAAATTACTTGATGAGCAAAGAAAACTTTTGTTTTTTATCTTTCACAAAAAATCATCGAGACAGATGTATGTTAAAGTTGAGTTGTTTTCGGAATTACAGAGATATAAAGAGAGGTAGTCACTGCTATAAAAAAGAAAATTGGGAAAATTGTAGGGAATTCCACCATTTAAGGGTGAAGGTTAGATTTCTGGAATTCCGAGACGGGCCGGAGTCTCTTCGAGACGCCCAAGTGAGAATGATATTCAATAAATAATGATATTATAAAAGAAATTTACGAAAAATTTTTTGAATACCGAAGATTATAGATTAAGAAAAAAAAAAATTTTTTTTTAAATCCTTAAATGCAAATTAAATTGAATTCAGTGAAGAATTTTTTCATTATTATTAATATTATTATTATTATACTATAAACTTAATTTCTGAAAAAATATTTTTATTATACCAATATATAAATTCCACATGCAAATGAAAATTTTGCAAGAATTTTTTTCAAAGAGAAAACTTAGAAGATAAAACTTTGTTAATTACTGTATATTGATTATTTTATAATTAATCAAGAAAGCACTAATCTAAAAACAAGAAATAAAATCGCCTGGGCTCAAGCTACCCACCCCCCACTCTCCTCTCCAACAAGTCTCTCTGGTCAAACAGTCTGGTACTAGTTCAAGGTTATGACGGACATACTATCGAAGAGAATGCAAAAATAAATCTCTCGCTTTTAGCACAAGAGTATAATATAAATCTTTATAAAAGTTAAAGAAATAAAGTTTAAAAATATGTAATATCCTCTTATAAATAAATTTAAATTTCCATAGGTCTGGAAGTAAATTCGTAATCTGAGATATGTATTTGTAAAATTTACACTTGAAAACTTATTAGTCAATAATAATTGATATGACTCTATAATAGGATTTGTTATTATGAATGTTTTGATTCTATCAGATTATTTAAATTACATGTTTACATTTAGCCTTTGAACATTATATGACTCGAGGCGCAATCCGTGTTATTTGATAATTTGATAGCAGATCATATTCCAAAACAAATGAATTTTATTAGATATGGCAGCTAGCTTTTTAAAAATAATAATAATAAATAAATTGATGATAGGTAAGCTATGACTTAATATAAACATCAAAACGGCAATATCGATATATCGAATTCGTTTAGAAACAACGATAAGTGATCAATATGAGGAGAAGGGGGAAAGGGGAGGACAATTTAAATGTTAAAAAAAAAACCAGAAGTTTATTACAAAAATTTTTTCAAATGCCCTCTCTTTTTAAGGAGATAGATTCCGCCAAATCCATGTGAATATTACTACACCTACAAATGAGTAGTCCAGCTACAAAACTCGTTATTTCAAGAGATAGATTTTGTGAATTTCATTCTAAACCCACTCTTAAGAGGGCAAATCTCACAAAAAAAACCCCTCGAAATCTTGAAAATAAATATCAGTGATGCATAACCAGCTAATTTTATCAACGGATTAAAAGATTTTACATATCTAAAGATGCCCCTCAAAATATTTGTTATAATTCTCTTATTATGTTTTGTTAAATAGCAACTTTAATTTAATTTAATTATTAGTGTGCATTCTTTTTTTGCCTACTGGAAGGTAGGCAGCCCAAATGATCTATTCACTAATCATTTTTCGAATAAATGCTAACTCCTTGGAAATTAAAAACTGCGCACTGGTTTAAGTTGTCTACTTCCCAACAACCAAAAAGACGGAATTTAAGCGACCAATGGTGAGTCAAAATTATTAATTTATTTTTGTTTAGCCTCTAAAAAAAATTGATTACTTTTGATGAAGGAAAAAATAACTGACGATTCAATTGCGAAACTTTTTATAACATTTCGTTCAGTTATTTATAAAAAAAATTAGAAATAATAAAAATAAACTCAATTCAATTGAGAAGACGTCAGATTACATTTTTTATGAAAACATGAAAGATAATTTAATAGCTATTAAAAAAAAATTAAACAATATGGATAATTTACTCATTTACATTAAAAAAAGTAAGTCGGAAATAACGACTTTTGCGCTACTAAATTCGATATACTTACCATATTTATCATTGCAGTCAGAGCTATTTTTTATAATTTGCCACCGATTATAAATACTCCAATTTTGGCGCCGTCCCCGGCCGTCATTTAAGGAAGGGCCCGCGTCATCTCAGAGATTATGGCATCCAAGTTGACTTCCGACAAGCCAGCGGGAGCCAATTGGTTCCATTCACCAGGCCATTTACACCAAATCCCTGAGTTTCCTATCATTACTCATTGCAAAAAATCCGCTTGTCGAAATCAATCACGAATCAAGACGCCAATTGATGTTCGCGTGCTCTTTTTGGGACATGGACGTATATACCATA
The DNA here is from genome assembly GCA_010014785.2 of Anisolabis maritima. Classification (NCBI taxonomy): domain Eukaryota; kingdom Metazoa; phylum Arthropoda; class Insecta; order Dermaptera; family Anisolabididae; genus Anisolabis; species Anisolabis maritima. The sequence continues at coordinate 50,316 of JAAAKE020000009.1, forward strand.
CACTACCATAAACGATCAGGATACAATTCACAGGACATTTATATTAAAGGTTATAAGATATTAATTATTTCTTGTTGTTGGATGAGGTTACAATATCACTTTATGACATCAACAGGATATAAATTATTTTTCAGGTACCGTTCCAAAACAGAAAGAGATCCTTTTAAAGGTTATCCTGGCTTTAAAATCATACCAATTTGATGAATTAAGGAGAATAGAGAACACGATCTTCTTGCAAAAAGAATAAAAGAATAAACTTTGGAAATCTCATAAATAGAAATAAAATACAAATTTAATAAATAATGTGACCTTGTAAAGTGATGTTCTTGAAAGTGTTAATAGAGATGATGATAATTCTTCTCTTTTATTTGTATTACTAAAACAATAAAACCCATCTTATTATTAAAATAAGATTAAATTAGCTTATGAGAAGAGAAGATTTCTAGAAACTGGAATTTCAAATTTTTCATTACCTTTCCTAAACTCTTCATCTCTTCAATTTTACTTCTTTACTATTTTGCTCACTGTTGTCTTGTAAACATTTTATAACAATATTTTTCTTAATAAGAGGAAAAAAATTATAAAATATTCAATATTTTTGTTTTCCAACTTGATCGTGTTTACGATGAGATGGGTGGGACGTTTAATTAGATAAACCCATCATCAGCCATTAGAAAGTATATGCAGATTCAATGTATAAGACATTAAAATCGCAGATAGAGTTATTGTATTCATATAATACAATCCCCAAAAATATATATAACATATATAAAGTGTACATGGATAAAATAATGCTCATCAGCATTGATATGGCGGTCTTCAGAATGACTGATGATGGTTTTATCGAATTATAGCCGAAACGTTTCGTATTTTGGGAGTTTCTTTCGATAGAGGCTGCCCTACTGGCTGACTTCCTCCCTTTTCACATATCTCTAATCGTCTTTATACTACCGTCTTCTCGAGAAACGTTTCGGCTGCAACTGCAGGCCTTCCTCAGCCCAACTAAAGTTATTTTTCCAACACCTTAAAAATATTATTCTCTTATTTTATTTTAAAAGTACTTTAAAAATCATTTTGTTTAATATACAATCCCTCTCTAAAATAATTCAACAAGGATTATCTTTTGTTTCATCTAAATTGGGAATAGATAAAATTCAAAATCATCCAATTTCTTGTTTTAGTGAAATTTTTGGATTTTTATTGCCTCTCATAATTATCTTCTTAAATAAAGAGATTGCTTGTCGAATACTTTTGAGAGTGGTAGTATATTCCTTTAGAGGAAAATTAAAAATATTTATATTTTTGTCCGACGTTTCATGTGCAAGTTTCACGCTTCTTCAAGACCAGACCAGAAATTGTCACCAACACTTGGATAATGTGTGGCGATTAATACAATATTTAAGATAAATACATCTCTTAGAGAAGTGTGATATGAAACGACAACCAAAAATAAATCTTTTTTATTTATCTCCTGGCTACACAACCCTTCATCTTCTAGAATATTTCTTTTTGGTTCAATGAATGGGAATTTTATCAAAGATAAACGGGAGATACAAATGCGTGTTTTTTTTTTTTTTTTTATTTATCGACTGCTAGTGTTTTGTTCGAAATAATTGGTGATTTTCAAATAATACCCTAGAGACTGTAAATCGCCAGTCACTATATGGTTTAAGATATTTTGCGAGTTGAGTATGTTCGCGCCTCCTGGACTAGAACCAGGATTTTCCGCTTTCTCGATGAACGTTATCTTTACATTAAAACGCAACGGGCAACCACTTGACTGATGATTAAAAAAAATTGCAGAACGATTGACTACTTGTGAGCATGAAGGGTTATTTGTAAATTAAGAAATGAAAATTTTTCACCAAAAATGTCATTTTTTTCGCAGACAGTAATAGTTGAAAAAAAAGACCTCATAGCGAATCTAGAGAGTTCTAAATAGCAGCCTCAAAAATTCGGGTGTTTTCGGTCCTTCTAAAAGAAATCGACCTCTCACGCGGGACTTTTTCTATTCCTTTAGGATAGGTTGAAAATTCACTGATAGAGATCATATGAAAGCAAGAAGATTTATTTTATTAAATAATGAAAAGAGTATAAATATGAAATATAATAAAATAAATTGATTATTTTTCAAATGATATAATGAAATCCTCTGAATATGTTTTAATAAATCCGAGGGCCATTACGAATCATTAATAAGCTACAGAAATAAAAATAAAATGTGGGCCTACACTATTTTGAGATAGGAAATGATTAATACATCTAAAAAATTATTTAATTTATTATATATACAGTCAATTTAATCAAAATGGAATGGTAAAAAAGAAATTGACAAAAAAATCTAAAAACGTACAAAAGTAAAGTGGACCCAAACAATTTTGGGGGATAAGGGTTAATTCATTTCAAAGATCATCAAATAAATAATTAATAATAAAAATAATATGAATTTTAATCAAAATTGTTAGAGCGAATTTGGAGAAAATCGAAAAAACTAAAAAAGCATGAGATGCATGCGACGAGGGTGCCTAGCTTAAATTTAAATTTCAGCCTTTTCAGGAGATGTATGATATTTCTGAACAAGTGAAACCAACCAATACAAAGTTCCGTTCTAGTGCCTCTGTCCTTTTTATTCCAAAAAATTCTTTAATAAAATAAAACACTGTAAAAAGACTAACATTTTTTTACTTTATGTCCAGAGAATAGAAATTGGTCTGTATGTTACAAAGTAACTTTTTGATACATTAAAGATGGGCACTCAAAAAAAAAAAAAAATTGAGGAATATTCATTAAAATTTATACCAATATTAGAAAATTTTAACATAAAAAAGGACTGGATACTTTATACTTTTTCTCCTTTGTTTAATATATCTCGCATATCAAAGAAGTCATGTCCTGGGCAGGCCTGCAAAGACAATTGGACATATAAGACAAATCAATCAAAAATTTAATGAATATTCAAATGTCAAAGATATTAATCATCTCTTTGTTTTTTAAAACAAAAATTGAATGGTGAAATGCTTTCATTAATTGGTCATTCAGTTAAAAAGATGGACCATAAAACAAGGAATGGTTCTTCGAAACCACAATAAGTTATATAAGCGAGCCATTGGTTCCGGGTTCACAAAACATTAATCTAAATTTACAAATGGAGAAAAGAAAATTAATAATCTTTAACAATAAACATGTGTAAATTATTCATGTGTGTTGAAAAGTAAAACGCTTTTTAAATATGGATCTATATCATTTCAGAAATGTCTATTTTGGTTTTTGTTATCCTCCCCCTTGAAAAAAAATCTAATCAACCTAGTTTAAATAAATCTCTCTTTTGCCAAATTTTGAGAAAAAGAAGAGTAACATTATTATATTTCATATTTAGAAGATTTAACTTCCAATTTTTAATAATATTAATATAAATCTTCATTCCCCAGACACTAGAAAAAATAGAATAAAAACTATTCTATTATTTGTAAAAGATTCAGGAAGAGAGAAAAAATTTCTTGAATGTGGTCGTTCTCCGGTGTTTCCCGCTTATTGAGTTTCTCAGGGCAAAATGAAAATTCAAGTGAATCCTCGAAAAAAAAACACGAATTTTTTTTAGTCTCTTCGGCATCTAAGGCCATATAGACTTAAACAATATACAATTATATTAATTACGGAACTTGTAATCCAGCCATATTTATTTACACCAATTGGTAACCAAATGATTTAAATAAATTTTTATCGGACTGCCTGGGAACCGAACCCACAACGCTTGATTTTAAGGTTAACATTGCCAATATACTTAACCTCTCATTCTCAGAGTGAACGTGAAAGTTCTTAAGCTTGAATATTATTTTTTTAATAATTGGCAAAATCTGAAAATTTGCAGAAATAAAATATTAAAATCGGCCTACTCAGAAAATTTCCTCTATTCTGTAAATTTGCGGGGCCGTATATATTTGTAAATTTTGAAAAATCACTAGCGAAGCTCCAATATTCCCTATTTGACTCTCTAAAAATTTATCTGGCCTTTTTTTTTGTTTTCGTCTCGCACTTTAAAAAAAGAGAGATCTTTTTTTTCTTCTGTTTTTATTTCTGAAAATTAACTAAAAATGCACTTATAGAGCTATGTTTCTCAACCTTTTTTCTTTGCGATCTAACTTTGAAGAACTGCGAGCAAATATGCATATAACATGTAATTGAAAATAAAAATATTTTTTAAATAAATTAAATACCAATTGATATAAATAAATATGCCTGGATCATTGTATTATAAATAAATATTATTTATATCGTTTAATGTCTATATGGCTCAGATGCCGAAAAGACTAAAAAATCTGGGATAGCCTTCCATGATTAATGTAAATAAAACAAGATATCTTGTATTTTTTTTTTTATTTAAGACTTTTTCGGCAACTGAGGCCATTTAGACTCCGTCCTTATTTATTTAAATTAGTTGGTAGCCAAAATAATTTAAATAAATTTTTGTCATTCAGGATGGGTGAAACAAGACCTTTACCACTACACCAAGAGAGAGGGCTAAGCATGATATTGTACGCGGATCAACTTGATAATAATAATAATGAACAAAAAATTTCGAATTTGGAAATCTAATCCTGCTTGGTTTGAAACTTAGGCGTAAATTTAATGCGTCCCAAAATTTAATTGAGAAAAGATCCTATGATATCTGGAGTGTCAGCATGAAATATATGTATATTTTTTAACTGATTTAATGAAAATTTGAGAAATCATGCGAATGTTTAAACAAATTTGAGAATCATTATAAGATATTAATAAACCACACAATATATGCAAGAATATAAAATTAGAAAAATTGGAATATTAGTTTTAAGGAAAAATAATTAGAACTCTCTTTTTAGTGTTTAAACAAATAGCAAGGGTCTGGAAAAAAGAGGAAGAGCCACCGAGATCAGTGACAATAATCAAAGCCAAGTATTGCTAAACCTCGGATAGGTAACCTCCGAGAAACAAGATTGCTGAACGTTGACTTGGGGTCATCAGTGCTAATTTTCTCAATGAAATATATGTATATTGAAAAGTAAAAATGGCATCTGATGTCAAAAATGATTTTAAATGAATTTAAATATATATATATATATATGAATCGGATTTCTAGGGAACCCGCAAAAAATCTGGAGTGTCAGCATGAAATATATGTATATTTAAAGGTTAAAATGACCTTAGCAGCCGAAATTGAATACAAATTGAAGTTGAAAGAAATAAATCAATTGCAAGATATTATAAGATAAAAGAATAAATTTATTCCAAAAATAAAACATTGTCTAGTATTAGCTAGAAGCGGGGATGATTTTTCTGGACAGGTGAGACCGGCCAGTACCACGCATTTTATTTCCCTTCTAGTGCGCCATGACGCGTGCCTAATGCTCGTTTAATTGAACCAGGCTCTCTCAGGGACAAAGAAAGGGATCCCTGATATTTTCAAGAAATAAAATCAAATAATTTTTAGAATTTTAATAATAGGTTTACAGTTATTGTGTCTAAATTCTAAATCCCCTCATTTAAATTTCTTCCTTAATTAAAATTTTTTTAGAATACGTGGGAAAATTTCAAAAAACCCATCAACCATTTTTAATAAGTTAAAAAGAAAACTCAAAAGAAATAAATATACATAGAAAAAAAAAAAAACGAGAAATTTGGATTATTACTACTAGGAATGCAATTTATAGTCCGGGTTTCACATTAAAAATGGTTGAATTTGAAATGAATGTTCTCCGTGATTTCCTCTCTTTCTGGTCAAAATAAGCAGCAGGAAACCCAGATGATTTGCTTACAAGAACGACCAAGGAAACATGTATCAAATAATTCATGTAATTACAATATCCATAAGTGTTTATACATGACACTGTTTTAGTCTTGGAGAAGAGGGTGTCAGACAAAAATAAGAATTTTTGTTTTGATCACCCGGCTACCTATCAGAACCTAATCAATTCTATTTAAAAAATCTCTAACCAATCCTCACCAAAGATATTAGAAGAATTTTCTTATCCCCTATTAATTTTAAAATTCACCCGAAAAGAAATAATATTTTTAAAGAATTCTCCTATAAATGACAATCTTTTAATTTGAAAAAAATTCAAATATTTAAAAATAAAATTGAGTAAAAACATTTGTTAATAATTAATAATTAATTTTTTAGATTAAAATCGTAAATTAAAAAAAAAAATTGAGGCACTCACCCTTAGTTTAGTCCAGGAGGTATTTTAACCACCAGATAAACCTGGAAATTCTAAGCGCTTTGAAGATGTGAATTTTATTTTGGTCTTTAATGCCAATCTTAAAACTCGTAAGATTTGCTTAGCTTTTAAATTAAAAAATTTTTAAAGTAAAAAATTTTTAAATTTTGGAGAAAATTATTTCTCAATGATGGGTTAATATTTATTATATTGTCAACCTTAACAAAATTAAATTATTAAATAAAAAATACCAAAATTTTAATGACAAATTTTTTAATTTGTTTTGCTTTTCTAGATCTTAAAAATTGATTTTATTTTGCTAATTTTGAGCCCTCCTCACCCCCGGATCTCAAGATGGTAATGGCTCAATAAAAGTCAGAAGATATGACCGAAACGCTTAGAATATTATCAAATAAAGGCAGAAGATTAAAAACTTTTTTCAACGGCTATCATTCATCATTTATCGGAATTAATTTTTTATTCTTCTAGACGTTGCGGTTCAAATTTTATTGTTGCATCCTCAGATCTCTAAGATTGATTAATCTTAGGAACAATCCTGAGTTTAAATAAAAGAGAAATGTTTCTCTTGTAGAAATTCTAAATGCCTACAATCATCATTTATTCAAAGCCAAATATTCCGACTTGAAATGTCTTAAAAAGTGAAAAGAGAGATTTATTACTTTGATCTTCACGTTCAAGGAGATATTTGAAAATTTATAATCTTTTAAAAATATTAGAGTATAATAAAAAATTCCTCTATCTTTGATCCATATATTTCTCTTTTGAGCTTTAACCAGGAAAATTTGATTAAAAAATTTCTAATGATCTTATTTACAATCTCACCCCAAACACTTAAGGTCGTATTTTGAAACTCTACTAAGCATAAGAAAATTCTTAATTCAGAACAATTTTTAGATTGCTTTTTAATATAGAATTTCTTAAGTTAAAATTTTTCTTGGTTAATTACAAGAAAGAAATAAGGTCATTTTATAATAATAATAAAAAAAAAAAGCATATCGGTAGTAAAATTCCTCTTAATTTAAGCTTTTTCTTGGAAATGTTTAATCTTTATTTTAATTTTAATTTAAACCTAATGCAATGAATTCTGAAACAACCCATTGCGTGTATTACATTTACAAATTATTATAATTCAATTAAATTATAATTAAAAAAATAATTCATTTGAGTTTCTCAAATAATACCCTGAAAAAAAAAAGAATAATATTTAAAAGTAAAAAAAATACTCTTAATGAGATTCATTTCAAAAATTTCGTGATAGGTTAAGAACTTAATAAATGTATTTTAAATTATATATAATTAAAAAAAAAACAGCTCTAATAGTATTCCTGCTAAATAACGTAATGTGCAAAAATAAAACTAGAAAAGTTGTGGAAATGTTTTAAGAATATTAGATTTTCTTTTCCTTGTTTGTTTTGAGGTCATTAAGTCTTTAAGTGACACTGACCCTTGGAGTGGTAGATAAGACAGTTGCTTATCAATACAGGGGTGATAGGGCTGTAGAGTGGAGGGAAAAGACATAAAAAAGCATCGCCTATCGCCTGATAAGGGGGAGAAAGTCTGGCATGGAGGAAAAAGAAATTCCAATCTTAGTTCGGGTAACTCGTGCTGGTCATCCACGTACTCACCAGATGAGAGCCCTGAGGAAAATTTAAATTAAAATAATTCTAAATTCCAGTATTCCGAGGATTTATAATTTAAAAAGGAAACTCGATTATCCAGATTAATTGAGAATTGGAATCGTCCGGATAATCAAATACAAATAAAAAAAGGAAAAATAGGAAAAACCAGAAAAAATAAAAAAAAAAAAAAAATAGTACTTCATATATATAAAGTTTCACTCTTCGCATCCGAATAATTGAGGATTATTAGTACGACAGGTCTGGATAAGCGAGTTTTTATATCAGTTTAAAAAAAATTTGTTGGTTTTTCAAAAGGGTCAAGAATACATTCAAAGAATATAATCTATTTTTTTTTTTTGGCACCCGAAGGAGTGGCGTAGATAGAGTGAATAGAGCCACCCCTGTCCGACGCAGTATTTCTCATTTACCGTCCCGAGCCAAATTATTTCTTCCTGAATTTTTTTTTACTTTTTTGAGGGATATTAGTCAAAATTAGCGCCCTCTCCGCCCTAACTCCGCCTCTGACAGAAAGACAAACAAATAAGAAAAGTATATAAAAGTTTTTATATTTATTTTATTATTGCTAAGGGCAGAAGCGAACCATTTGATTCAAGTCTTATCTCAACTCCAAAGGGCTATTTATTATATATAAACATTTTTTGCTATATTGGAATTTTTTAATACAATGTGTTATTAATATTTATTTACTATTTTTACTTTCTCTTACCTATATATGGAATATATATCTCTGTTTTATGTAGTTGTAACTGGTAAAATTTTGTTGATAGTACTTTTATTTGAAATATTAAATTTACTTTCTATAAAATTCACTTGATTGCATAATTTTTTAATAATAAAAAAAAAAAGAAAGATCGTGTTTGAATTTTATAAATGTCCATTTATTTGTTTCACGATTTCTTTCTTCTGTCTGGTCATATTTTATTCACCTTTTGTGTCTTTTTCATTTCAACCTTAATCAGAATCGGACGTTCATTTTTTTCTTCTTCGATAATTCACCCTCGGGAGATCTTCACTAAAATTGGTTCTAATTTCAGTAGCAGCTCTCTCGTATATTTGATTTTGAGTAAATAAATAGGGGACAAGAGAGAAGGGGGAAGGTTTGACTTTGCAGTGGCAGGTTAATGGGACCAGCTGACAGGTGAATCTAACCGTCAATTTATTCGAACCCGGAGAACTCGCTGCATCCCTTTTCTCGTTGGCGGCGCCTACAAAGGAACAGCGTTTCACCCCAACATCCATTAATATCTCTTCTGCCTCAGGCGGGAGATTCACCCCTGGCTATATAGGCAAAGGGAATTTCTTTAATTCCCATAAGAACTAATAAAGATATGAAGAAAATGTTTATTTTTTTTTCTAAAAATGCGCTTTTAGTGCTTAGATTCTTTCTTCATTAAAAAAAAATTTATGAGTCATACCATCTAAGAAGAAATTTTTATAATAACTTAATATCAAGAAAGTATTATTACACAGTCATTATTAAACATGGAATTTAAAAAATCTAAAGATCATTTTACTTGGAGTAGATTTATTTGTAGTAATTTTATCCTCTTAATTTTTTTATTAATATATGGAAATTTTAGAAGGTGACTTTGAAGGATCTATTTAATATTTTATCTCTCACGGCGTGTGATTTAAGATTTCTAGATGCAGATGAGATGTTCGGATCCGAAATCTTTCATTTCGGAGGAGTGAGGGATCAAGCGAGGTGCTAAAACAGCTCGTGGGCATCATTCCAAGTGTTTTATGATAGGAGCCGACCTGGCAGGTATTAGGAATTAAGGGTCGGCATTATCTCAGCCCAACCCTACCTGCCAGATGAAAGATGGCTTTCCTCCCCCAGCCTCTAAAAAAACCCTTCTAGTAATCTCTTTTTTATTTAGTTTCAGAGATATAGTTACTGAACAAATATAATAGAGCCAAGGCAAATATAATTTTTTTTTTAATAGCCTATACTATTTGGATATATATATGATACATAAATATATTTATCTTTAAGACGAATCTAGATAAAAATGAATTTTTAATAGTCAAGGGAAATATTAATTATTTTTATTTCTACTTTATAGACCTCCCGTTCTTCCAGTCAGTTTAATATTCTATCATCCCAGCTGTGATTGTTTGTTTTAATTTCCCTGAATGCTTTAGTGATAAATGGGAAAAAATAGAGAAGAAAAATATGTGAAATTAGCAGGTTTGAAGAAAAAATTTGATTAAGTCTAATTATATATTAAGAGAGGTAGTGGCGTAAATGGAGGGTGGTCAGGGGGGGTTTTTTGAGAGAGGAGGGCTTTTGGGGTAAATTAAATTTCATTTCGCTACAACATAAGAAAAATAATTAAACTAAATAGTTACCATAAATCAAATATTCAATATATTGTAAATTTTTTACAGGTTCATAGTCATAATAAATTTCTATACTGTGTTATTAGTGAGTATTTTTTGTTGGGTCAAGGAATCTTTTGGTGCTCGGGAATTGAACCCGGTCTATCCGGGAGATTTCATTTTTTTCTGACTATCTTGAATACTCCAGAAAAATAATATTGAGTTTTTTAATTTCATTAAAAAAAAAAATACTTGGTTACGTTTATGTTTATTAAGAGAGGAGATATTAAAGGACTGCCCAGGCGGCCCAAACACTATGGCACTGAATGAGAAAAGGAAACCATGAATTGTCGTCGAGAAAGTATGTGGACAAGTGATGCTATTGTGTTTTCATTTTTATTAAGAAAAATGTGAAAATTTAATTTATTTATTTTGAGAATAAGAAGAAGCTTGTAAAAATGGCGAATCTTTGTATGAATATTAATTATCATGTTTATTTATTATTTTGCCCCTCATGGAGTTAGAGACAAAGTTCCTTTCATAATCATAAGATTGTTTGATTCCCATCCTTACCGATAATATTTATTTAACTTCCTCTCCTTGTCGCATCTATTATTTCCTCGAAATCATTTGAATAAGAAAGAATAAAGGCGAACAATATAAGAGCATCACTTATCCACTTACTTTCTCGACGTTTAATTCACGAAAACTCTTATCAAGTCTATACCAATTGGTTTAAAGAAATTTTTATTAAGCTGGCTAAGATCTTGACTTTTAAAATTAGAAGTGTTACCAATTTCTCAACATCTGAACTCTATGCAAACTTATTCTTTCTTTAAAGCAAGCAAGCACTCTAGCCGACAGAGATAGCGCTCAAGGGTCCTCCTTGTCCTTTTCTGGCTAAGGCCCGCATAGACAAAATCATTATGTACACTCTGAACAAGAAGTTAAGTAATAAGAAAGAATCTCAGCGAAATTAAGAATATTTTGCGTAATGCATTGTTTAATGTAAATATTTCGATATCAGTGTGAAGTCATCAGCCTCAGTACAATAACAATAACAATAGGCAGGCTAAACATAAAATTTATTATTATATTATTATATTTTATATTTTGTAATTACGATTATAGCTTGCTGGTTTTCATTTTAGATAGAATTAATGACGATTTGCAAAAGATATACATATTTAATTTTATATTACTTTAAATGGAGTATTACGCAAAATTTTCTTATCTTGGTTGAGAGTCCTACTTATAATCTTAATGGCCATCTCCAATCAATTGGCAATTAGTTTTTTTTTGTTTATTGGGCATCTAAGGCCATACATATAATATATATATTATAATTACAATACCTATGTAATCTAGGCATATTTTTTTACACCATTTGTTATTCAATTTAATTTTCATCGGATTGACTGGGACCCGAAACGAAACCCCTTGGCTTTTAAGGTTATCAAAATTGTCAATAAATTTGAACAGGGGGAGTGGGGGGGGGGGGGGGGGGGTTCTCACTATCTAAAAAAGGGGTGTAAAACACA
>JAAAKE020000009.1:62043-75611 GCA_010014785.2 Anisolabis maritima
AGGAGAATCGGACACAAAAACTAGTCATGTTTGTTGTGGGAATTGGAGGGAGGGGGGGGGGGGGGGGGGGGGGGGGGGGGGGGGGGGGGGGGGGGGGGGGCTTGAATCAATTGAACAAGAAGTTTGAAAATCAACAATGATGCCATCTTTGAGAATAAGCTGAATATTTGAAAGTTCTTTAAACTTTTGAACGTGATTATATTTTAAGACAAGGACAGTGATGTCATTTGAGTACTTTCTCTGTCGGCAGGTTTTTTCTTCCGTTGATGAACGTTCCCGTTTAGAGTTTGGCGGTCAACACTTTCAACTTCTCGGCCACAGTGATTTAAATATTAATTTTTAATTAAAAAATAAATAAAAATAAAGAAAAAATGAAAGTAGGGGACATAAACTTACATTTTTAAAGTAAATTTTAAAATAGAAAGTAATAATATTTTTGTATTAGCGAAATGAGCAATAACTTAAAATTTATGATCCTTTCCCATTTGCATTAACCTAAAAAGAAAAGCAAATATTTATAATAAATTTAATAAATCAATTGTTTTGGCAACATCGTATTATAACCCAACAAATACTAAATCAAAGCGAGAAACCAAAATACAAATCACTAATTGTACTATTTGAATGAATGACAACTTATATTTAAAAGTAATATTTTAATATTTAATATGTAATTAATTTTCCATATTAGGAAGAGTTTTGCTTAAGATGTTTCTTCTCCGAACCATTAATTATCGATTTTGAATGTTTGTATCAGTTTTTTATTGAAAGTTCGTTGAATTAATTGATTAGAAAACCCGTCTAAGTGTGATTTACACCAGAAAGGATCAAGATCAAAGCAATCCAGTAGACTTTTATGCCTAATGAACGATTTAGGTATAAACCTGGCGAGTATAAATAGATATATATAACGGACTACAGAGTGTTTTTCATGCTTCTCGAGATTAGAAGTGAATGAATGAACATTGATATGATTCCAAGGTGAAACAGGTCATTAATTCCAAAACGATTCCCATTATGATTTGGTTCCACAAATTAATTCTTTTGAATTTTGAATAGGTGAGCATCTTCATCTGGAAAATCTTTTCGATACATCACACAATCGAGAGTGGCTTTCCCCAAAGAAGCAATGATTAATAAACCCAAACTTGGTCTTCTTTTTTTTTTTTTTTTTTTTTTCTGTGGTCACATCAGATTACAGTGAAGGGGAAAGTTTGGAGAAAGGGGAGGAAGATGGATATTTTCAGTTGGGAAATAAATGGGTATCTTATTGGATAAAAAAAACATGATTAATTAAATTGAATCTGAATCAATAAAAATAATTATTAAAAAAATATCATCCATATGACTTGGCGGGAGGGGGAGACGGGATCAAAATCCTTTCTTCGAGATTAAAAAAAATCACCCAAAGACTTCATTTGTTTATTTTCATTATGTTATCTTAAGAAATGGGGCCTTTTTTTTTTTTTTTTTTTTTTTTTTTAATCCCCAAACTATTTGTTAATTTTATAGCTTTTTTTTTTTTTTGGCCTAGATTTATGGAATGAAATTCTTTACAAATTAATTTAACGATCCATTAAAAACTAAATAAGAATATTCAAAAGCGGAAGGGATTCTATTTATTTAATGATCCCATCATTAAAAAAAAAGGGGATTTAGATACTGGTCTAAATAGAATTTGTATTTATATGTTAATTTCTTGATTTTTATAAAAACTACATTAGAATTATCATGCTAATTAATTTGAGAAATTACGATGTGATCTAATTTAAATACCTATTCAAATAAGTCTTTTATTTTGGATAATAAAAATTTCTTTTGTTGAGATTTGAATTATCAAATTTAAAAAATGCCCTCTTCCTTGGTGCAGAGCTTGAGGTGTGGCTTCACGTAGCAAAGGTCAGTGGTTCGCTTCCCGTCTTGAACGACAAAAATTTATTTAAATTATATTGGTTATCAATTCATTTAAATAAATAAGGACGGAGTCAAAATAGCCTCCGATGCCGAAAGAGACTTAAAAAAAATAAATAATGAAACCGATCGCTTTGATTTATTTAACCTAACGTCATATATACTCTATAGAAAAAAAAATCTTTGTGGGGGGGATCTGTCGAAATTGAAGTTACCCCTCCTCCCCGATCCTTAATAGCTAGTTTTAAGCTCTAAAAATAAAAAAAATGGTTGTATTTTTTGCACAATTACAGACATCTTTTCAGAACATGATAAAGTAATTATTTTTAGAAATTTTTAAAAATTAAAAAAAAATGCATGTTAAGCATGATATAAACAACTAATGGATTTCATTTAATAATTATATAAAATAAATATATACAACATGATTATTTTATGATACAGTATTTGAGTTAATACTTCTAGTTCTACTATCCAATACAATAATTATTTAGTAATTGAGAATGTGTGATTTCTTAATTACGAGGAATTGAATTTTAGGTGACCAGCAGAGTTTGATGGTTATGATTATAATCAAAAATACCGTCAGGGAAGATGAAGGGCTTTTGTTCCTCAGAGCATGTTTAATGTCCCCTCCCTGATCAAGAATGTCTTAAGATGGATTGTCTTAAGACTGGAAATGCATTCCGTAGAGAATATCAATCTGTTTCTTACGTCACAAGTATTATTTACACTTACGGGACTTTCTACCAAAGTGATAGGGAAAATAATCAATTCAAACCAAAAGTTAGTTTTTAGTGTTGCCTATACTGAATAATTTATTTCCTTTATTTAAAAAATAAGTTTTAAAATGGTTTTAGTCAATAAAGTTAAAGTATAATTATTACTTATTTAAAAAAGTGACTTATTCACCTATTAAGACAACGTTTCCACAAATATTTTTATCTAAACAGTTCTCTCAGGTGTTAATCACTTGATACAAAAAGGTCTTTAGTGTAATTAAAATATAAAAAAACGATTATTAGTGTAAGAATCGATTTTATTTTAAATTTCTAAAAGAGAAAGAATTAGCGCTCATTCCCCTAGGGTATTTTTCTAATTTTTTAAAATACTTTTTCGGAATCCAACACCATTTAGACTCAGTCCATTAATTATTTATATCATTTGGAGACAATCTGATTTTAATAAATTTCATCGATCAGGACAGAAAGCGAACTACTGATCCCTAGATCATGAATCAGAACTCTGCTCTAAAGGTCAGGGAAATTTATAATTACTATAAGGGTAATAAATAAAACCAAGAATATCTCCAAGGATCATCCATTGCCAGCCCACTTATTCTACTATAGTTACCTAAATTGCATAAATAATCATATATTTTAATTATATGTCAAAGAGACACATAATTTATATATATAATAATATAATAATATAAAAATATAATATATAAACATATAAAAATTTATTAACTCAAGCGAAGCAAATAAATGATAAAAGGATATAAATACAAATATTAAGATAAAACATTGATTGAAGAAAACGATTCACTTGCGGGACTCAAACCCATGTACGATTTACGTCCATGAATAGTTATTTTACAGTTTCAAATACTCAAGACCGTGAATTTCGGAAGAATGTGAGTTCGAGTCCTGAGAGAGTCATTCATAAATTTAAAATAAAAATGTAAAGGATTTAATGTCTTCACTCAAGATTATTTATTAAAATTAACAAAGAAATTATTTTTATCTATGAATATATAATACATGTATTAAAGAATATAAAAAAAATTTTAAATCAAAAGAGAATCACTATTACATTATAAGTGTAAATGATATATTTTTTTTACTTGTTATAATCATATAATATACGTAGGTTTATAAAAAAAAAAAAAAAAAAAGATGAATCGATATAACATCGCTTTCATTATATCTAAATTAAAATTATATTAACTGTCATTTTTTTAATTTAAATTTAACACACACTGACAGTGGCCTAATTAATCAAAACCATGTTTAAACAAAACCAATTCCAAGCTGGCACGAGAGCAAGGTGCTCCTTTTCTGTAGCCAGTGGCCATTTTATCTGGTCGATTATTAATCGCTTTAAACGTTCCCTTCTTTTTTTTTTTAATCCTTTAGATCGTTAATGTGTCTTGTGATTGTAAGTGAGATTTCCCCATCGGCTGTAATAAATACTAAAGGCTTTTCTAAGAAAAAAAAAATAGGGTGAGGCGTTCGTTGTGTATAGATGTATTTTACGAAAAGTAAAACCCTGGCGCCATCGCTGATGCCTTCGGTGTCAATTTCGTTTAACAAGCGTGCAAATGACCCATGGAAATGTAAAGCAAAAGCTCTCATTTAAATAATATTATTTAGAAGAGAATAAAATTAAAATGCCGACTGCCTCTGGGCACTTGGCAGCCACTGTCAGTCTATATATTTGAATAGAGATGCATGCTTAGGCAAGTATTAAAAAAACACTCAATCGAATTTTTCCCTGAAGACCTGAGAAAGTGCAAAATTTTATT
Organism: Anisolabis maritima; assembly: GCA_010014785.2. Classification (NCBI taxonomy): domain Eukaryota; kingdom Metazoa; phylum Arthropoda; class Insecta; order Dermaptera; family Anisolabididae; genus Anisolabis; species Anisolabis maritima. Next base: position 66,482 of record JAAAKE020000009.1, read on the forward strand.
AACGGTTTTGTGGAAATTGTTTCATTTTATTTAATGAATAATAATAAAAGTTGGAATAAAATGCTAATAACTTTGAATTTAGGAATCGAAAATAGGTTTGAGAAGCAAATAACCCAAGGCAACTTAGAATATGGAATTGTTTTTTGTCTGAAAATTTATCACGAAGAGTGATTGAGGAATTTGAACATTTTAAATATGATAATTGTTAAAGGAGGAACCTTGAGAAAGAAAGCTGTTTGTTGCAAAGTCTGGCAAGGTCAGGCAAGAGTGAATCTTGGATGGTTCATTGCAACATCATTAATACACGATTTGGAACAAGGATAAAAATTTTGTTTATCTTAAGAGGGGAGGATATGGACATCTTTTTATTGTACCATGTGTTCCAAGTTCGTGTTTAATTGCTAGAAGATAGGAAACCATATACGCATAAATTTCTGTATATCAGAGAAGATTAAAGAGCGCCAAGAGGTAGGTAGTATGCCATTCCAGATAATTCAATTTATTGGCAAAGGTGGAGAAACTGCTTATCTAATCGAAGAAAAATAAGTCGTCAACAATCCTATATTCTACTATTTATCCTGTGAACTTAAACCTTTTTGGCTTCTAAAGTTTTTATTTTTGAATGAATTTGAATTTTCTCGATTGATAATGAAAAACAAAATCCACACCGATATCCACTTATATGACATTCCGGATCATAATACGATATTTGAAATTTGAAATGTTACAATTTTCTTTTGCAATTAAGAAAGATATTTAAAATATTTTGTAACCAGATTGGACTATGATTAGACTTCTGGCAGGGTTGAAAATAATTGCGGCAAGCCAGACTCGAACCCGTGGTATTTTCATACTCTAGATATAATCCGCAGCTCATCCATCTTAGTCTCTCCCCCTCCCCCTTAAGTCGAAGGAAATTTTTTGCTCAACAAAATTTTTTTCATTATCTCACTGTTCCTTGAAAAATTTCATCTGAACATTTTTGAAGGCTATACCCAACTTAGACTTTATACTCGTAATTTCTCAAACATTTGCTTTATTTTTACAGCCCAAATTCAATTCAATTAATTTTTCTTTTGAGCACTTCTTGTTCTAGATTCAAATCAAGCTGAAAGAACAAATTATTCCAATCTCTTCTTGGGGAAGAAAGCAGGAATCCAGCCCAGGAAATCATATCCAACTCTTCTAACAATTCGACTATCCTGTCAGTCGTTGTACATGGGGTGAATAAATTCGTTCGTGCTTGCCTGCAAGAAGATAGGCAACCCAAATAATCAACTCACAAAGGATTATTACGGTAAATGCTCCAGAGCTCCTCTAGAGCTGACTATTCATGTTCAAGAGTTAATTTCTAGCTGGATTTAACAGAATTTAAAAATCCTTTAGTGAACTGGTCATTTGAGTTGCCTATCGTCCAGCAATCAAGCACGAACAAATGTATGCTCCCAATGGTTCTAATAATAGTATTTATCTCGCTAAATTAATTTATTCTTTTAGGTTTCCGACATTTTTACCCACCCGCACTATGCACAAGGAATTGTAATTTTGTTATTTTTAATCATATAATGAAGATGATTTTCTCCTATACATTGTCTTATACACAAGGACAATAAAGAGATCTCTATATTACTCTTAAGTTAATTGATATACTTACTTCTTCTTCTGCTTATGTAGTTGTGACTCCTCCCTTTGCCAAGCTATAGTTCGTTAGTGATACGAGTAAACCTTTAATTCTTGTTATCCTATAACAATAGTTTAATAAAAAGATAAATCCAACACCCACGAAATTTTATGAAAGAAATCGTTAATTTATTGTTGATATCAAAGCTGGCCTGAAAATTTAGAAATATAAATGGAAGTTAAATTTTTGAGCAGTACGTCCGTTTGTTGTAAAAGAATGTTGTCTGTCGGTCTAACACATTCGGTTGAACCAATTTATATGAATACATATCTAAATATAAAGATATCCTTCGATGATGGCTTCATTTAATGCGGGTGTCAATTAGTACGAAAAAGGTATTTTTCTCTAAGAATAAATGAATTGAAACCACTACCATTTACATGTACTTTTCTATATTTTCTAAGATGTTTTGATAACGTCTTTATATTAATAAGTTTCAATTTAAGAAAACATTTTGTGAGGATTAATTATATTTTGTCCTATCACTTTAAGTAATGCGACGATATAGCGAGACATGAACCGAGCAGTAAGATTCAAGTCTCAATTTGATTAACTCTTGGCATAGCTCAATCTGCACTAAATGGCAGTTTACTAATGTCATTTTATAACTCTTATGAGAGATTGTTATGTGTATTTTTAATAAATAAACTACCATTTTGTTCTTTTATTCCCTTTCTAATCAATTTCTTCTAATCAATGCCAAAATTTGATTGAATTAAGTTGGAATTGATTTTTGAGATGGATTTCCAGTCCCATAGGCATTTAGGCCATCGAATTGGGTCCTATGTGCCTGTTATTGGACGTGAGATGATCTCTTACTTGCCTACCACAGGAGGGGACTTTTAACAAAGGTGAATAATTTTTTGGGGGAAGCCGGACGCGAACCCAAGTTGTGTTGCAACTTCAGAAGCTTATGCGATTAGCAGTTCATTAAAAGTGAAAAGTTTCAAAAAATTTTCCTTTCATAGAGGCTCAACCTTTGGCTGCTTACTCCTCTCTACATCAATTAAGTTTATTAAAATACAAATCGAATTATAAAAGAAAATAAATAATAAAGTATTTATTGATTGGAACTATTTGACACCTTCAGGTATGCAATCGACAGGTGGATGAAGAGATGGCTAACCTATAAAATGTGATTGGATGGCCTCTAAGTGGATCACTTAATCGAGTAGCTGGGTGAGGTTTTATGTTTGTCAAGTGGGGGACACTGATGATGTGTGCTTGGTGACCACTTGATAAAATCGTGTTTATCGCTTGGACTAATTTCATTGACACCTCTTCATGTGGATGGATATGATTTTCTTTTTTTAAAACGAATTGGAATTAATAAGGATTATGGCTGTCCGAGTCACCAGAGCGAATTGTGCAATTCCAAGCTAATAATCTATTCTGCTTCTTTTTTTTTTAACCATCAGGTGTCGGCTCTTTTGAACGAGACACAAGGAGGATTTATTGAAAAGATATAAATAAATTTTGAAATTAAAAAAAAAATTCATTTGAATTTTAGAATAAAAGTGTTTTATCAATCTAATATTTTGAAAATTAATTCAAATTTAAGATCATTAATCTAAAAACACATATTCGCTAGATTTTCCTTTAATAAAAAAAAATCTTATCTGAACTTTAATAATTAAGATAAAATTATCGCTTGCTGGCAATATTCAAATATAACTAACTACATGCATTAAGTTGGAATGTCGTTAAATATGTGATTCGTCTATTTGATAATAACTAATTAAAGAATAGAGAAGAAACCTGTGGTGCAGAAAAAGTCAAGATATAGAATCTAGGAGAAATTAATTTAAAAAATAGATTTTTTGTCGACGTTTCGGGCGTCAGTCATGACCTTCCTCAAAAAATGCAAATCATTTATACAATCCATCCAAATCCAAATCTTATTCACTTGTGTTTGTTCTGTGAAGTGTTAATTATTCGAACATACGTTTGTTGTGTTGGATTCAGTTTGTATCAAATAGGGTGCAGAGATACGTTATTTATCTGAAAATTTGTGATTCAAAATGAAAACTAAACTTCACTTTTGTAATTAAATTTTAATATCATTGATAAAACAAATTTTTAAGGATATGTTTAGATTTCATTATGGCCCCAAAAATACTTGTTATTTATATTCATTTATAGACTACTCTTGGAGAAACTTTAAGGAATATTTGCCCTTTCGAAAAAACAATCGTTAAGCCCTCCTCAATTAAGATGTCGCAGGTTACACCTAAAGAGATACTCCATCTTGAATTAATTTTTGAATATGGAGAAAATCTTTTAATTAAAACAAACTACGATAAATACGTTTTCGATTTACATTCCAATTAAAAAAAAAAAGATGTTTCGAAAGAGATTTAAATAATTTTATAATAGGGGAAAAACAAAAAACATTTTTATTCAGTTTAAATTATTTTTTCACCTCGAATAGATCTTTCATTGGATGTTAATCTTCAAAGATAAGATCTAGCCTAAATGTTTTAATAGGGTATTTACATAAACCTAAAGTCGATGACATTCCTTGTCATCCCTAAGAGAAAAGAGAGAGAGACAATATTATAAAGGCTTGTCTCGTTTCAAAATTAACGAGCTGCAAGGAACATAGTGCTTTTCTCTAATTCTATTAAATGATAATATATACAAATTATTTGTAATTAGATTTGGATCAGAATATATTTTAATTTGTGGACAAAAGTCCACATCTAAAACAAAGCCGATCTCTGGCAGCAACCCAAATGACCAACTCACTAATTTCAATAACTTGTCAAAATGAATGCGTCTACCTGATGACGGCTGCAGAAATCGAGGCCGAAAAGTTTTATATTAATATAATTTTTTGTAATTTTATGTACTAAAATAAACCACGATTAATGCCAAAAAATGTCTAAAAACAATAATCGTGAAAGTCTAAATTACCTAAACACTAATTTCAGAGTGGACCACAGTTATTAAATCTCCCTAGAAATTCAGAGCATAGTCCGTTTTAGAGAAGCTCTGGAGCAATTACTCGAAAAATCCACTAGCGAGTTGGTCATTTAGGTTGCCAAGCAAAGGCGTACCAATTTATGCACCCTCTGGTATCTACTTGAATTTTATTTCTCTTTTTTACAACTTAATTGAGAATAGAATAGAATTTCTTGCTTAAATAGAACTTTTGAGGCAAAATACAACCCTCCTACCTTAATTAATTAATGTCTCTAAATTACATTGATTTTTGTCAAGGAGGAGGATTTTTAGAGATAAGTTCTCTTTGCTCTCTTTATTAATTTTACCATCTTATTTTTCAAAATAACACTCAAGTGCTAATTAATTTAAATAAATATGAACCTGATGGCCGATTTTATTCAAAAGCTTCGTAGTGCATGCGACGAGAGTACTTATTTAGCTTAAATATAAAATTTCAATCTTGAGACTCTGTTTGTTTTTGAGAAATCTTGTTCACACATACACCCAGAGAGAGCATTTCTTTAGATTCAGGAGACCTCAAAACGTGTATTTCCTTTGAAATTTCAAAATTTTTTACGATTTCATATTTAGATAAGAGAAAGTAAAGAGCAATTACAACTTTATTCTACTATTAATTAGAAGTTGTAAAATGGAATTTACAAACATTGGCAAAATCGTGTCTCTCTTTCTCTTTCAGCATCCTATTGTTCCATTTACGACAAAGACCAAGAATATACAATAAAGGAGCGATTCGTTAGAGTGTACGCGAATAAATATTGGTCCATTCATAGTGGAAACGCGTTGGCGAATTCTTGCTGGGTGGCAAACGAAAGCCTTTGCCAGTCACTTTGCGTGTCAGAATTGAAATTTGTTTTTAGCTTGTTATGAATTCAAATTAAAAAATCATTTCTCGCAGCCGGAGGAGAAAAAACCTCTTTTCCACGTTCACTAATATATCCTAAATAGTCAATCCTCTAAAAATATATGATACATGGAACATGCTTCCTTAAAAGAATTAAATAAAAATAATTTATTTTTAAATGTAGTTGGGAATTTACTCAATCTACAGTTAGAATTGAGTTATTATGTTTAATTATGTAAATAAATAACAAATAATTCATCTTCAGTAGTATGTATATCGGGGGGGGGGGGGGGGGGGGGGGGGGGGGGGGGGGGGGGGGGGGGGGTGGAGGGCGGAACAGAGAATCATCTTTTTAAACGCTTTTAATTAACTTGCTTTTTCTGTCTGTCCTGCCATCTTCATTTTTCAAATTTCAAACCTTTCCCGATGAGCTAAAGATCTGAAATTTTGTATTTTACAGTACATTTGAAGTTCAAACTTCAAAAATCAAAATATCTCGTTATTTAACTTTAGTGAAATATTACCCTGTTACAAAAATGTTCTATTCATTATTTTGAACAATTTTAGTTTGAAAAAAATTTGTGTATCTTTGACATAAAACCTATTAAAAGAGAAATAAAGTATGATTGGCAGCGTTTGCAACGCCCCTGTGTCCAACTCGAGAGGAGGAAAATTTTATGTTTGAAATACGATTAAAAAACTAATAAATAGGACTAAAAATAAGAATAAATAAAACGTTTTTTTTTTTTTTTTTTTTTTTTTTTTTTTTTTTTATTAAAAAAAAAAAAAAAAGAAAAAAAAATATTGAAAGCTAGAGAAACAAAAAAAAATAAATAAAAATAAAAGGAAAATAAAAAAAAAATAAAAAATTTTTTTTTTTTTTTTTTTTTTTTTTTTTTTTAATTAATTAAAAAGAAGAGAAAAAGACTATAAAAGTGTGGACGCTCATTGAAACATAAAACATTATTAATATTAATGGGAAATTTAAAAAAATATTCATTGGGCGCCTATGCTTTTATAATTAAACTTTCCTCTTTTTAGTATATTTTAAATAAATTTTTTTTTTGTTTTTTTTTTTTACAAGTACAAATTACAACAATTTAACAGAGGATGTGTGAATGGTTTTCCAATCAATTAGATGAAATCATGTTTGCTGAAGATTTGTTTTATATGAATACTGAGGTTGTTTCTAGGCAGGGCTTCTTAAACTTTGTAACTTGTACTTGTTCTTTAAAAGACGACCATATTACATCTGTAAAAAATATATATTATTTGTCTAGATTTTAGGGACACCCTGTATATAAAATATTAAATAATCGTAAAATGAAAGTTGGGTGTTACCGCCCCTGGACTAAATATTTTATGTACGAATACATACATGTAAAATAAATATGAATCAAAATGAATAAAAATTTATAAAAAATTTGTTGTGCTCATGTTTTTTTTCTTCTCAGCAAAACATTTTTCATTTCAATTATTTCCGTGTTCTATTTTAACTAAAAAATTTTAAAATACATTTAATCTTTTTTCGTTATTATTATTATTTACTGTTTGCATTTAGATTACAAAGTAAATACAATAAAACGTGTACGCTTTCAGTATATAAATAAATACAAGTACATTCATCAACTCCTACGCAAAAATTCCTTTTTCTTTTTTATTATTTCATATTATAATGTCCGTAAAGTTTTACATTCGAATCACAGACTAAAAAGTATTTACATTCTCTTAAAATATATATTTGTAGTGATTCGCATAAATATTAAATCAGAAAACAAAAGGTGACCCGTCTAATTGGAGTCCGAGTACACTTATTTTTTTTAAAAGGATCTATTGTTCTCTGAGAAAGAGAGGGAGATTATCTCCTTTGAAACATTTGAATCTTATAATGCGTCCTCGATAATATCTCATTCTAATATTTATCATTTTGATTTCATGCCTCTTAGATCAATAAAATGGGGTTGGTAGACGAAGCACCAAATTTATTTCTTTTTTGGCTTTAACATCTCGAATTTCAGGGTTCATTTGAAACAGAAACCGCTCAGATCAAAGAAAAAAGGGTTCGAAATGGGAAAAGTTGAGACGAAAAAATTTATATCCCCATAAGAAAGTTCCCCCAGTGAGGTAAATACAGTTTTCTTTTTCTCTCAAATCGATGCTTCGTATGAATCAATTAAATAAACATTTTTTAAAGTTCCTTCGGTATCTAAAACTTTAAATGATATATTTATTAACGATAGAAATTATCCAAGCATTGGAATCCATTGATTAAAATAAACGAACCTATGCCCCTTGACTTTTAAGGTTATCACTATCTTTAACATCTCGGCCACTGGAAGGGGATATCGAAATTTTAAAGTTTGAATTATCTTTACAGCCAAGAAACAATATATGATAAATAAATTATAGCCTAAAATTAATTAAATATTTAAATGAATACTTGTACATGTTTTTTTTTCTTATTTATTTAAACACAAATTGAAAGTCTTGTTATAAATTGGAAATTATTTCTCCTTAATATATTCAGTGTGAAAGAAAAAAAAAGAAAAAAGGCTCGTAACTTAGATACAATGTGGTGTCAAGTGATTGCTTTAGATTATTGTAAATCTTCTAAATTCGAAACAAACGCACGTAAATTTCAAATATCTGCCAGGCTAAAGAGATTTTTAGCTGAGAGGCCAAAGAGGTGGAAGGATTAGGGGAGGAAATATCCAGGCGGAGCTTAAGTTTCCTTAAGATTTATCGGTGGTTACTTGCGTTCCTGAGGTGGCCATAATTTTCATTGCAGTATGAATACATTCTTTAAGGCTGCTACACCCGAGAAAAAGAATAGGCAGTGTGCTGTGGGCATTCAATGAGCAAGCAAGCAACTCGATGACGACGACGACCCTCAAATCCTAAAGCAACCCGTCGTAAATTTGTCTACCTCATCATCCGTCCTCGTTTTAACTCTCGGCCCACCAATTATAGGCCTTTATAAAACAATTTTACTGCTAATAATTTACAAAATTGCTTTTTTTGTAGAGAGGGAAAATTTTTACCAACAGAAACAAATTGTATATTTCTTTATTGCTTATTTTAAATTAGGGTTTCCAAAATATTTATTTTTGCACCCCTAAAAATTTATTAATGAACCTTATATACATTTAATAACATTTTTCTTTTAACTTGAAGATTAAAACCAAAATTCATCTTATCATTATTAATTACCCCGCTTGGGAAACTCTGTACTAAACCAGCGGTTCTCAAACTTTTCTTTACCGCGACCCACATTCAAGAATAAAAAATTTTTTGCAACCCACCTAGTTCTATTCATCACATCATCAGGATAGAGTTATTTTATATACATATATGCTTAATATTTTACAAAAATAATAATAAATAAATAATAAAATCACACATATGATGTTTAATTTCTTTACTAATATATGCTTATATAAAAAAACGCTGTCCTAATGATGAGTTTTTTGCCTTTTCGGCATCTGAGGCCATATAGACATTAAACGATATGTATTTATTATGATACAATAATTGAGACATTTATTTATATGATTTGGCATCTAAATGATTTAATTCATCGCAACACCTGGGCTTTGAAGGTTATCAATATTGTCAATATCTCTAACATCTCAGTCACGGGG